>JAEQML010075554.1:0-13781 GCA_016904865.1 Pissodes strobi
GATTTAAAAAAAATGTTCTTTTTGATCTACCCTGTATACTATACAATTTTTTGTTTTTTTCTTTAGGTGTGCAAAAACTACATAAAAAATCCCTACAATGTTTTTTTTATTTTTTTTTGTAGCTTAAAAATTAACAAAGTCAAAGGGGGGGACATTATGGGTGAACACCCTGTACCTCTAAATCGCTTACAAAAGGTTGTTTTACATTTATACAAGAGGTGTGTACTTTTATGTATAATCAAAGAAAATTCTACTACTTTTCTTTGGTATAATATAATAATGTTGTCTTAGGGCAAGGACATGGCTCATAAGTAGTCAAAGAGAAGACTTGTTAAATATGGACAGTGACAGACTTTATCAGAACTACAGGCTTTGCAGTATCCATTTCGAGCCAAAAATGTTTACAAACAGCCAGTTTTGTCGTTTAAACCACAATGCAGTATCTACGATTTTTAAAGCATTCGAGGAATCCTCAAAAAATTATCATCCTATTGTTCTTGAGAGTCCGTTATTTTGTTTTGTATAGATACATATTTGATAACAAACCTATGTTATACCTTAAATAGTTATTTTTGTAAAATAAATCAATATTTCTATGATTTCAGTGGTTAATATTTCATTTCTTCCTGCTTAAGACAATATCTTATATAAGAAAAAACTAAGTATTGGTACCTATATTTAAAACAAAAAGTTGATATCTATTTTTTTGGTTCAGCGAGAATGTAGGTAGAAAAATATTCAAATAAAAATTAACTAAAACCGTTGATTGCATCCCATCAACGATAAAACTAAAAAAAATAAGATATAATATCAAAACTCCAATCCTGTATATTTAAAATTGAATACTCCTTATCCCGGCCCTGTGTTTTAACCCGAAATGGCGTCGGTCACGTCAGATTTTTATTTTCACTTTGACAGGAGAGTCGGCTAGCTGATTGTTTGGTAAGCTGTGGTTCAAGCATATACCGTAGCGCGCGCACGATTGTCCATCGCCTCCTCACCCAGCAGCAGCACATAGCAGTAAAGCTCGCTTTACAGTCGACAATACTCTGCAATATTTCTGCCGTTCTACATATTCATTCATAATAAGACGAGGGACTCTTATATTTGCATTGAATCTATGACGTCATTAGCCCTAAGTAGTAAGTACATTGACTTTGAAGTTAATGTTGGAATAGTTCCAATAAATATTGACTTTTGTTTCAATATGGTATGCGGTAACAACTTGTGAAATCAATATATTGAAATGTAATAACATTGAAATTAATGTCATGATAACATTTGGTCACATGGTGCTTGAAAAAAATAAAAGATGTAATTATTTACTGGAGAAGAAAGTACCTAAGAATGATAAAAGACTATCGTAATGAAAACCGAAACATATTTTTATTTGGACGAAACACGAGTAAATGAAGGGCATACAGTACACAAGATGTGGCATGACAAAAATATAAAAAGTTTCCGACAAGCTGCGTTGGAGGGCTGGTTTACAGTAATCAAACCTCCATCTGGAAAAGGCAGCAGATTAATTGTGGTCCATATTGGTAGTGTAAATGGGTTCGTAGAAGGGGGCCAGTTAACATTTAATTCGAAACACACTGAAGATTATCATGAAAACATGTATGCTCATGTATTTGAAGAATACTTAAGCAAATGTTAGATCTAATACCCCCAGGATCTATTATAGTCCTTGATAATGTAACCTACCATTCTAGAAAAAGTACCAACAAGTGCTTGGCGAAAAGCGGACAAAAAAGTGGCTTTGAAAAAGACATGGTCAAAAAGGAGCTTTTGAACAGCAAACATGGAAAAGGACAAATATACTAGATATATGGTCGACGAAATGGCAAACAAAGGTAGTACCGTTGTACCTCGACTTCCGCCCTACCACTGTGAGCTAAATCCCATAGAGTTAGTTTGAGCGCAAGTAAAAAATTTTGTTGCCACCAGGGCCTATAACACAAATGCTACAAGTCCAACAATTGTGGAAATAAATTATACAAGTGTAGATTTTCTGTAACATAAAGTAAGTTGTAGTTACTAGCGGGGCACTGGTATACTCGACGCGCCGAACAGATTCAACAAACACGGAAAACACGGATACAATAATTATTCTTATTTTATGATTCCATTGATTCCAAACATAGGAACTTTGATTAATACACTCTATTTTTATTTTTTGTATATGGATAAGAAAAATCGAAATGAAAAACAAAACATTGGGTCGATTCAATCATAAAATAAGACGAATTGTTTCCGCGATTGGTGAATCTATTCGGCGCGTCGAGTATAATTCTGCCGTGTTAAGGTAAACGGCAGTAAGTGACATTTTTATAAAAAATGAGATATTAACGTCACACACCTTAGCAGTAACTACCGCAACTCCACACAAAGTTTGGTACATATACCTCATCAAATTACGCTGGAATTGACAGTGGTAAAAAGCAGTAACTCACAATTTAATCATAGGTGTGATGGTAACAGGCAGTATCTAACTGATTTCCTAGTTACTGCTGTTTGCCTACGCAAATTACTTAGAATATAGATTCAAATTTGAATAAAAATAGCAGTATCTTAGTAACTGCCTTTTGCCTCCACATTTATATTCAATATTATGCGTCATGTTGAGTCATATGGCAGTATCTACCAGATACTGCCATTTTCCTAAACATCACCTGATAAGTTTGTGCACACTTTGTGTATGCTACAATTAAACTGCAATTTTCAGTTCTCAGTCGTGCTCAGATTTGTTCAGTCAGTTACTCCCCAAATAATAATAGTGAAGTGTTAGTTTGTGCTGTGTTTATTGAATACAAATAAAATGTTTAAGTCATGGGATCAATTTTTAGTCTCTTTAGTTAATAAAGCTGACGGAGAGGCACAAGCTGCAAAAGGTAAGTACCTACGGGGGCGGGGCCGTCAATGAATTAAATAAGTTTGCCGTGGGGAGCACAAGGGAAAGTAATGTAGTGTAATTATTACACATTTAAATGTACATATTATGAACCGTATGTTTTACACAAATATCGTCTTAGCTCCGGAAATATTACAGGTAGTTATTATATTACTTCAACAACTTTTTTAACTTCTTTCCCTTGTTCGTTGGTGTACTGCTTTCTGGGCAGTATCATTTTATATTGTTATTAATATTTTTTTCTTAAATTCTACTGATTATTTTTAGACCTTCCAACAAACAGTACAGCAGAAGCACCATCTTTTTTTGAGAAGGCAGTAGTAGCACAAGAATCACGTCAATTTGGTGAGTACTTTTCCATTGTTATAAGACAAGATTTTCTTTATGTACGGGGTGGCCCGTTTAAGCGGGGTCTATACCTTATCTCGAAAACTACGGGGATTGCAAGAAAAATTAAATACCAAAGTGGTTCCTAGTAAAATGATCTTAATTTTTTTGTATTTTTCTAATCGTCACTGTTTTATATACAGGGTGGTCAAACAAAGTTAAAATTTTTTAAAATAAAACACCCTATATTTTATTCCATTTTTGGATTCTACTAAAAATTTTAAACATATTTGATGTATGATATTATATCTCTAGAGTTAGTAGTTTCACAACTATAAACAATTGAAAAAGGTATAGGCCTCTCTTAAACGGGCCACCCTGTACATTAAACTTATTGATAATATTATCAGATGATCCTCCACTATCACAAGAAACCTGTCAAGATATACACGAGTGTGAACTATTTTTTAACTAATCTTGAATTTTTTAGAATCGTAAAAAAATTGTGATACTTTTAAACATAAATACTTATTATTATTATAAGAGTTCTACACCATCTTTTTTATTTTAGACACCCTTTCAATACTTGACCCCACTGATATGTCTGTAGATGGGTCAGTAGAAAACAATGAAGAAAGAGATGAAGCTACTGGATTTTCTGACAATTCAATTGATGATCCGAACTATCAACCTGAGAGTCCAGAAGATGGAAATGATTTGCTTGATATGAACGTACCTGGAAACATGAATGATGGAAATAGCCGCCCACAAAAGAAACGTTTGAGAAAAAAATGAGACAGAATGGAAAGAGATAAGAAAAGTCATCAGCTAAGAAGCCCATGTACTTGTAAGAAGAAATGTGTAGAAAAAATAAATGAAACAAGGAGAGTCGCCATTTGGAATGAATTCTATAAAATGGATTACAATACAAGAAGAGCCTGGGTACATGGTAGAATTGACCAAAAGAAAAAAGCACGACAAACAACGGAGGTGGAAATACGAAAGAGAACTAGATCTTTAGTCTACACCTTACCTGATGGTAACGGTCATGTTCAGAACGTATGTAAAAAGTTCTTTTTGAGAACGCTTGGCTTCGATGAGAAAAATGATAAGTTTATCACGACAATGTTGAAAAATTTGACACCAGAAGTAATAACACCAAACAATGATAGACGAGGATCGGGAGTACCAAAAAATAAATGTAATCGTGAAATTCTGCAGCAACATATTTCCTCTTTTCACCCCCGAAGGGAGCATGCTCCTAAGCGTTTGTATTTACCTAACGATATCACAATAAGGGCTATGCACGCTAATTACCTTGAGAAATATCCGGAAAATAAAGTTAGCTATTACACTTATCGGCAAGTGGTCTCAGACATGAACATTAGCTTTACAAAATTGGGAAATGAAGAATGCGACTACTGTATGTTGCAGCTTCAGCAAGTAAAGTCGCAGAATGAGGCAACAACCACAGCAGACGAAGATTTTGCTGAAAGAGGGGATGGTCTGAAAGAAGATGCAATAGCACACGAAAAACAAATTGATATCTCTGCTATCTCTGCGCTAAAAAATATGTCATCCCTTGAATCTTTAACGTCTCAATTTCAAGCCTCTTGTACATCCTGTGTGGAATGGTTAAAGCATTCCGAAAAAGCCAAAATAGAAAGAGCTGAGTACCAAAATGACGTGGCTCAGGAAAAGATCGAGAACGAAGTTGTAAGAAGTGTAGACTTGCAAAAAGTGATCATGCTTCCAAGGATTCCCGCAAGCCAGAAGACATTTTTTACGAGAAGAATTGTCGCTTTTCATCTAACATTTGCTTGATATAAAAGGATGGCAGCGCAAAAATTTTGTGGCATGAAGCAATGGCTGGAATAAATGCTGAAGAAATTGCATCTGCATATTGTAAAGCTCTAATGGAGGAAAGGGATGCAGTGAAAGTGCTATATTGGACAGATAATTGCGCCGCACAAAATAAAAATTGGTGCCTATATACCATGTTTGTTACTATGGTAAACACAAATTTAATTGCACCCTCTGAAGTCACACTCAAGTATTTTGAGACCGGCCATACTTTCATGAGCGCTGATTCTGTGCATCACGGCGTGGAACAGAGCTTGAAGACCTCAAACGAAGGAAACATTTACGACTTCAACGATTTCGTTAAGGCCGTCGAACATTCAAACGGTAAAAAAATGAACGTAGTTTGTCTCACAAATGAAAATGTTCTAAATTGGAAGCCTGGAGATTCCAAGGCCAAATCCAAAAAAACTGATAGACCTTTGCTTTGCGATGTATCGGTTGTACAGTTTAGATGTGGAAGCCGTTCAACGTTCTTTAAAAATAATATGAATGATGTTGTTTTCAAAGAATATGATTTCCTTCGAGTGAACTTCAAACTAGAAATTCCGAGTAAGCTACGAGGGACTTGCAGAGGTGTCCCTTCGCAAAAGAAGCAAGGTATAATTTCACAACTGTGCCCCCTTATGCCTGGAAACAGACGACACTTCTGGCTTTCATTGAAAGATGATAATGTAGAAGACTTGATAGAATTCGAATAATTTTTAAGTTTCATACCTACTTACTATCTTTTTTTTTTCTTCACAAGAAATTAATATGATTTGTTGCTTTGCTTTTTTTGAATATACTGGTTTAATTCTGTATTTGTTTTATTTTCATAGCTGGTACCTACACTTTATCGACATTTACTGCTTAAGCTATAATTTTCGTAAATGTAATTATGACAGGGCAAACAGCAGTAACTGCTATTTTTTTTCTTAAAAAAAAAAGTAGCAAATTATTTTTTAACTAAAATAATAATACAGAATAAAAAAGTAATTTAATAATTATCATTTTGATATCGAACAAAAAATATAATGTGTGCAAGAAAAAAACTTAAATTAACAATAACTCAAAATTATGTTTCTTGCACTTACTGCTGTTTACCATATCAGGGCAGAATTACGGAACTTTTTGTACAGTTGTAGTTTGTTTCCATAACACAACAACCACACGTGTTCAGTTGTGTTACGGAAATGTCAACAATTGTAAACAATTTTCTACCTATGGTGATTCAATGTGGTTAAGTCTTTCACCGTGAACGTATAATTTTACTGTCGATATGTGGTCAAGTGATTCCTATAGTGACAACCAAAATCGAGACAAAAATGCTCGTGCAATGTATCGGTATCGGGAGAGAATAAACCTTGACATGCTGAGAGACGGAGAACTTGTGGAAAGGTTCAGCCTCAATCGAGAACCGTGTGAAAGCCTTCTTCAAGATATAGGCCCAGCAATGACTTATCAAACGATTCGATGGTAAGGCTTGTCACCATTACAGAAACTACTTATTGCTCTGCAATGGTTTGGAAACGGAGGGCAATACCATGGGGTATGTGACATGCATGGAGTGTCAAAAATTACCGTCTGCAGATGTGTTCACGATGTTATTGCTGCCGTAAACGAAATAAAATATGATGCAGTGATTCGTTGCCCGAGAATACAGAGCACGTGACAGAACGCTTTCATAATTTGGCGGGATTTCCAGAAGTTTGTGGAGCTGTAGATGGAATCCTCATAAATAACGATACCCCCAGGAATAACGAACCCGCTTACGTTGACGGCCATGAGAAGCATTCAATCAATTGCATGGCTGTGTGTGGGCCTGACTTAAAATTTTATTATATAAGTGTAAATTGGCCCGGAAGCTTGCACAATGCGCGAGTACTTCGTAACAGTTCTTTGTTGCGCAGAATAAGAAACGGGTGGAGACCTCATGGAAATGCTATGATTCTTGGAGATTCCGCATATCCCTTACGCGAATGGATAATTCCAACAACTTATGACGATCCGATGAATCCAACTCAGACCACTTTCAACAGAGCTCATAGAAGCACTCGGCGCATTATAGAAAACGGCTTCGGCCTATTGAAAGAAAAAGTCCATGCTTGAACCATCTACGGGTTGATCCAATCTTCGCCGCAAACATTTTTAAATGTTTTGCGCTTGTATATAATGTACAAGTGTAGAATATTTTACTAGTAGCTACAAGTGTATGAAATATTTACTTGTAACTTGTAGACTTGTTACAATTGTAAGCATTGTGTTATAGGGCCCACTAATACTACCTACAAATTGAAAGATGTTGAGGTACTCTTTCGCGAAGCTATTAAACATGTTGATAGAGATAAATGGCAAAAGTGTGTAGAGCATGTAATAAACGAAGAAAAACGAATGTGGCAGCTTGACTTGACAATATGGTTGTTGGAATAGTAGAACCAATTATTATACATGTAGGTGAGAGTAACAACTCAACCGATTGTTCAGATGACAATCTGTAGTTTTTTTTTAATTGAATATATTATTTATATTATCGTGTGTATTATTGTATATATTATTGCATATATTTTAGTTTTTATAATTATTTTCCATATTTTTAAATCTTGAATAATTATTATACATCTGTTTATTTGTCTAGTTTCAGAAAGACCATTACACCTATACATTCTTAATGTCGATGTATTTCTATACCCACAAAATAACCGCTTTTATGTTAGAAAACATTTCCAGCGTTGTTAATGAGGGCCTACTGACTACTGCTCAAAGATCTGTACAGTTCGTATTTCATCCATATGTAAATGAAGTTTATTGTATATTTTATGGTATACACCACCTGCGTTTCGCCCGTATTCGGGTGTGTCAAGCCCAATTGTATATGTAGTAAACTGAATTATGTAGCTTTACGATAAAATAACCAATTCAGTTTTGGCCCCCGGTATACTTTTTAACTTTAAGATTCTATCTATATAATTTACAACTTTGCAGCATTTCCAAATAGACTATAATAGAGTAAATTCCACAAAGTGCTTTGTTTTATCTATACAAGATTATAGCTAAATTTTGTAGCAAAAAATATCGGCAATTGATCGTTTACCTAAGCGCCATTTTTGCAAGAAATCAGGCCTACATATAAAGACATTGAGCACAAACAGTTACAAAATTTAAAAAGATAGCAATAAAAACAGAACTCATTTTATAAAAGGAAATGTGTTAATTATAAAAACAGTTGTTACTTTTGTTGAGGCATAAGTGCACTCTACATTTACAACACATTATTTGCAAAACTTTCCAACAATTTTTGCTGTATATTTTGGCAAATGGCCAATATTGCTCAACTCGAGGTTCAACCCCATATTTCCCATTTTCTGTTATCAGATGCATATCTGAATTATTTACTTCCTATTACTAGCTTCACAGATATTTTACAAAATATTTTATTATGGAAACACGAAAAGCACTTTTTGTACAGTACCGAAATATATTTTAATTCTTCAAATTAATTTTCAGTCATCATCACTTATCAGTAAGCTTTCTTATATCTAATAAATTACTTTCTAATATCTAGGAAAACACTCGTCCGACAAACGCCGTTTTTTTTTCTCAAATTTGTATTAAATTTGAGAGTAGAACAGTTTGCCTATTCAGTGGTCCTCAAATGGATAGACTACTCTCTATGTAAAAATACACGTACTAATATAAGACACATGTGTTTTACTCATACAACCGTTTAAAAAATACACTTTTCTGTATTTATCGAAATGTTTTTACTCGCATAAAACTCTAATAGTGTCTAGAACTTTTCGTTTTGTGACTTGACTTTTATTCATGTGAGGGACGGGATATCACGTTTAATTTAAATAACAAGGACAGTAGATATTTCTGTGGTTTTACGTATTACCAAAATTATAAAATGTATGAAATGTAATGGCTAAATATTACAATGTAATGAAATTTATATACCAATAACCCGACTATATAATGAATGCTTGTGAAAGAGTGTGTTTCCAAACTGCCTAAAAATATCTAAAGTACTTTCAGTTCATACAAAAGGGCCCAAGGATGTCCCTGGAAACTTTAGACCAATCTCCATCATTCCGCTCTTTGGGAAAATTTTAGAAAAAGCTCTTAAAAACCTTCGAAAAATATAATTTGTTTAACGCTAGACAATTTGGCTTCAGGGAGGCACACTCTACTGTCGTAGCAATTGATAAGATTATGAAAATTATCAATAGCGGATGTGGTTATACAACGTCTTTGTTCTGTGATCCAAGAAGGGCGTTTGATTGTGTCTCCCCCAGCTTACTGATTGCAAAACTGAAAAGCTATAACTTTACTACTGATAGTGTGAGTCTTCTTGAATCGTATCTTAGGTAGGCAACAATTTGTTTCTTTGAATGGGAATATGTCTAATATACTACCAGTGAGATTTGGGGAACCACAGGGTTCTGTGCTGGGACCGGTTTTATTTCTCATTTATATTAATGATAATATAAGAGTAATAAGTGATCAGTATCAGAAGGGGTGGCCCCTAGCGAACCTTGCACTTAGGCCACCAATTGGGCCCGTTGTGCCCCCAGCCCACATTAGAGAACCTCCAGGATGCCGAAAGCCCGCATCTCCTTCAGACTAACACGACGCACTGAATCTTGCTCGGTCGACGTTACGCCAAAGATTCTGTATCTTGCCCAAGCGAAAGCGGGGCATTCCGTAAGTAGATGGTATGGGGTCTCGTCGTCCTCCATGCACCATCTACACTCCCCCTCCTCTGCAATTCTCAGCAGGGTCAGGTGCCATCTAAGCCTACAGTGCCCTATGTAGAATTCTACCAGGGCCCTGCACTCGTTCCTAGGTAGGCACAACAGCCCCCTGGCGAGACTCTTCGCGGGCCCATGTATCATGAACCTGGTCTGTCTCATCCCCGGAGCCGTCCGCCATACCTCCTCCGCCCGACCCTCCAAGGTTCTTTCGCGAACACACTGAGCGATCCCCACACAGGAATCAGGCCCCAAGTGTCTGCGTGCGGAGCCCTGTAATAAGTGATAACGGCGAAATTATTTTATTCGCAGATGATACCACAGCTTTGAATGTCCATCGTGACCTGTCAGTTGCACGAGAGTTGCTTGGGGAGGCAAGAGCAAACCTTAAATGACTGGTTTTCAGCTAATCAATAATTATGCTTAAATTCCGCAAAAACTAAGGAAATTTATTTTTCACTTAGAGATCTGAGTTCAGTAGATAACAGTGAGAGTTGTCGTTTTTTAGGTGTGTATTTGGAGCTTAAGGTGCCATCATACTGAGTTCCTAGCTAAAAAACTGGCAATTAACATCTTTTTATTGTGGAGTCTATTGAGCCATCTCTCGAAACCAGTCCTGGTTATTGACTTCCATGGAATAATACAGGCCTTAATATCTTACTCCCTGCTTATCTGGGGACATGCCTCTTCAGCTTCCAGGATTTTTTCACTTCAGAGAAAAGCTGTTCATGTGGTGGATGGCTTAAAATACCAGGAGGATTGCCGATCCGCATTTTCTAGGTTAAATATCTTAACTTTGCCTAGTTTCTATCTTTCTCAATGTCTGGTCCAGAATTTTGTACACCAAAAATTCTCAACTTCTCTCAAATGCCAATTTTCATGTAATTGTTTCAAAATATTCTAAAAATTTCTGGAAAAAAACAATATATTTATTGGGCAAGATTGTGTGGCTGGTCCGCTGCACGTACGTTTGAGCATGCGCAATAGTTAAAAGTTCTGAATAAATTCTAAAAAAAATCTAATTAAATTCTATGAAATGCTAAAAAATACTAATAATACTAAAAAAAATTGATAATTCTTAAAAATGCTAATAAATTCTAAAAAGTTCTAAAAATTCTATTAGCTTGCACACCAAAATTCTAAAGTGTTTTCAGGGATACCACCTATCCAATTTTGTACACCAAAAATCACAAAATTCTAAAAAATGCTAATTTTTATGTAATTGTTTTAAAAAACTTTGAAAATTCTAAAAAAACTAAAAAATTTCTGAAAAAAAAAAACAAAATATTTATTGCGCAAGTTCGCCGCCCGGCGCGGGTAGCCGGTCCGCTGCGCTTGTGTTTGAACACGCGCAATAGGTTAAAATTCTGAATAAATTCTAAACAATTCTAATTAAATTCTATAAAATGCTAAGAAATACTAAAAATACAAAAAAATTTCTAAGAAATTTTAATAAGTTCTAAAAAAATCTATTAGCTTGTACACCAAAATTCTAAGGTGGTTTCCCCCTCGGGTCCACATTAAATCTTACGAAGACTCCTATGTCAGGCATGTTAACGTCCATCGCCATGGTACTCGCAATAACATTAATATACCTAGTACCTGGTTTTCGAAGATTTAGTAAAGCGAAGACTGGTCTTAAGACATTTAACTTATTGCCAGAGTCAGAGAATTGCCTGTTGGCACATTCAGTAAGGCAGTAGGGGATTGAAGCAGTAGGTATCTTATAAAAATAATGTTTTTACTCTCTTGGGCATTATTACTCCAATAATTTTAAGGATTTTACGCTGTAATTAAGGTGTGATATGTCTATTTTATTTTGCATGTGTGTATTTTATTCTAATTGTATGTTTACTGTGTCACTTGTGATTTCATATTGCTGACTAGGTATTTGGTGTTCTTACTGAAAAAAAGATTGGGATTTTATTATTAAATTATCTAATCCAATCTAATCTTCTGACTTGTATAAACATTCTTGTATGTGTTAACATTAATAAATTATTTGTATTTGTATGTGTAGACGCTATTAATTATAAGTGTAGCAGTGCATAATATACCTACCTGCAACAGGAGCCAAAGCAATAATAAACTCTCACCACTGGTGAGATGGCATTGCAATGTAGTATTATAATCTTAATGTATGTTTCCCTACAGGTTAAGACAGTGTGAAATAATAGATAGAACTTAGGAACCTATGATAAAAACATATTAATTTGATGTCTACAATTGACTATGCGATGAGCAAAAGGGTTAAGATTTTATTTTATTCTCAGTTTATAAACCAATTTCAAATTTCTAGAATACAGTGGCTGATGTCATGGGTAAAATATTGTGAAGGAGGCACAGATAGACAGATAAATCACCAAGTTCCTCTATAGGAACTGAACAATAATTATTTTGAAATATACATAAGTATTGTGTACTTAACCTTAAAAAGGTCAATAACCGAGTGCAGAACAACTACCTTATATTATATTAAATAATAACTGATCAATATTAATTATCCTTGAGGACTGTCACAACTGATCTTTGATTCTCTATCAGTTGCAAAAATTTACCAATTGTAAAGTTATTCTTGTATAATGATTGACTGGTGATAAAGTTAGAGAACATAATTATTAACCTTCAGATTCTTCATGAAATGTATGTGCCCAATTTAATGAGGGTGGATCATGACATAGGTTCTGATGTTGAGGTTGCACTAGAAATTTAAGGTAGGGTTGATTATAGCATACTGATGAGCTAAATTAATGGTAAGACAAGGTCAATGACCAGTACATCTAAACAGAATATTAAATTACAGCAAACATGCATGTAAATTACTTTCCACAAATTATTTCAATTTTCTCTTGATATTTGATTACGGAAAAAAATTAGTGTCGAGACTACTTGTAATTGTAATATTTAGCCATTAAAAACTAAAGGTAAATTTGTGCTATTTTTATCAAGATCAATAAGAAGGAACAAAAATAACTATTGGAATTAAGTACATAGTTACACATTAGTAGAAAATAATGATGCAAAGACTCTGTAACTCAATGATCTTTCCCATACCTAATATGATCACGGATATGATTCATCATTAGGTACTAGGAATATAATTGACAAATCACTATTTATAAGGTTCTTGTAGTTGCATGAGGTTCTAACTTTGAGTGTGTAATGTGTAACCATGTAACTTGATTACTCCTAGGACAAATAAGTCATTCTATTAGAGGAAATCTAAGAAAAATTATGATTAAGCACAGCCAGGGCAAGGGATCTTTCTTATGACTCATAATTGTCTAGAACCATGTAGGTAAAAGAAATTAGCTTAAAAGGAAAAAGTTTTCACTTTCAAATAAAAATAGTTATTTTCCACATGAGACATTGAATCTTTAGTAGCATATTCAATTATTGTAATGTTAATTACCTCAAAACACAACTTTAATCAATACAATTCATCAATATGGCAATACTTACAGCATTTCCAATTAATGACATGCTCTTCGATTGAGATATTTCACATAAGTTACATTACGAGACTACTCTTTGAAGTCATCGAGTTAAGTTAGGTAGGTACTTAAATAAAATTTTTGACACTCAACAAAGCAGCTTATGTATGTTTTATATATTCAGTCTGTATAAAAATTGTTGTTTGGACCCAGGCTTGAACTATTCAAGAACCAAATTTAAAAATCTGAGAACCTATATTCTATATTAGTGAAAAAGAAGGAATGAAAACGAGAGCAACCGAGTAACTAGTCAAAATAACGTTGGATTAAAATACCTTCAACTGAATTGATGTTAGTTTAAATAAACAGTGATATTAAATATTTATAAAAGATATAAGTGGATAGCAAGTACTTAAGGTTATAAGCATGTGTGAACTATTTATAAAAAATATCAACATTAACTTTAAAAAATCTGAATATTTGTTTATGTTAATGTAACAAATCTTTCACAGC
>MU196076.1:1444-13780 GCA_016904865.1 Pissodes strobi
ATAATAATAATAATAATAATAATAATAATAATAATAATAATAATAATGATAATAATAATAATAATAATAATACAAACTTAAGTCCTTGATAAAAACTGTGGAAACATTTAGCAAGGATATACGGATATATCGAGGTACGGCAGGAAGTAGTGTGTAACATCACGGAACTCCCCCCGGAGGAAACCTATCAATATCTGGGAATCCCTCAAAACCAGACAATTGATCACAGGGCAATTAAAGAGGAATTTAAGAAAAAATATACCGGTAGACTCACAAAACTCTTAAACTCCAAGCTTACTAGTAGGAATCTCATCGAGGCTGTAAACAGTTGGCCAGTGCCAGTATTAACGTACTCTTTCGGCATAATAAAGTGGTCGAGTACTGATCTGGATGACTTAGACAGACTTACACGAAGGCAGCTGGGGAAATTTAGAAACATGCGTACTAACTCATCAGTGGACAGATTGTATCTGCCCCGGCAAGAGGGGGGAAGAAGCCTCGTCAACATAAAAAACCTATGTCTAAGACTGGAAAATGATATGAGGCAACGGTTCCGCACGTTCAATGGAGTAATAATGAGATCGATAGTGGCAAAATATGGCAGATACACAGTTCTGAATTTAAGCCAGCGAGATCGCCTTTTAGAAATTAGAACTAATGAGGATCGCATCAACAATTAGTCCGAAGGAGCGATGCATGGTAGATACCCTAAACTTCTAAAAATGGAAGGGGTAGATAAACAGTCTTCCTTGCGATGGCTGGAGGAGGGGCAGCTCTTCCCAGAAACAGAAGGGTTCATGATCGCTATACAAGATAGGGTGATTAGAACGAAGAACTATGAGAAGAATGTGCTAAAACAAGATGTCGTCGACAAATGCAGAAAATGTTTTGCTGTGGATGAAACCATCGAACATATTATGTCAGGATGCCCTGTATTGGCAGACAACGCATACCTGGGACGACATAACCAGCTCGCTAAGATAATCCACCAACAACTAGCCATTAAACATAAGCTACTAGATGAAACAACACCTTCATATTATAAATAGACCCCATCACCTGTACTTGAGTCCGAGGAAGCAGTTTTGTATTGGGACCGACCCATCACCACCGACCGAACTATTGGCTTTAATAGACCTGATATTATCATAATAAATAAGGCTGGAAAAACTGTTGTTATCATTGATATATCAGTGCCTCTATCGCACAACATCAATACAGTGATCCGGGAAAAGACGACAAAATACGAAAATCTATCGTTTGAGTTAAAGGCACCTATGGAAGTTGCGAAAGGTAACCATCCTACCCTTCGTAATCTCTGTGGAGGGAATTGTCTTCAACGATGTTCTACGAAATCTCACCGAACTAGAATTACCACATTCCATCTGTAAAGTGGGGTAGAGAGCTGTGCTCCTACAAACCTGCCACCTAGTTCGTAAATTTTTAAACTGAGCGAGAGGAGCTGAAGTGCTTTGTCGCTCAGACTTAAATATCGCGACATCCGGCTAGTGCCGAGAGTTGACAATAATAATAATAATAATAATAATAATAATAATAATAATAATATTAATAATAATAATCTATCAGCTGAATCATGCGAAAATAGCTCGTAGTGTCAGTGAATGGCCTTGTGCATGAGAAGTTAAAAGCGCACACAAATGACTTAAGCCTCACGGATAAAATCATCACTCTGACACAAAAAGTCGTAGTCCTTGGAACTTGACGCATTGTTCGATCGTTTTTAAATGACCCGCAGCTTGCCTTGGAGAAATCCCGGCAGCTATTAAATACTCAATATGGTGATTTAAAGAAAATAATAATAATAATAATAATAATGACGCAATGAAGGCTCAATTAACAGAAGAATTTACTAGAAGGATAAAACGTTTGGCAAAAACTCAACTTAACAGCAAAAATCTCTGCAAGGCTATCAATAATTTTGCCGTCTCAGTTCTTGGATACTCGTTCGGATTGGTAGCATGGACCGGCACTGGCATTGAAAATATCCAGCGGAAAACAAGATCCTTAGTTACAAGAGCACAAATACCATCCGAGGAGCTCAATGGAGCGAACAGCCTTGCCAAGACATCTAGGTAAAGAGGTCAAGCGGATCTACGTAAACAATTGGATTGGCAAATAAGTAATTTGCGCAATTATTTTCATAGGAAAGCGAATTCTTCAGAAGTTCATAGGGCAATTTGAAACGCAGACGACTCCACCACTGCTTTTAAAAGAACACGAGGTTCAAGGCCATCATCATACCGACCTTGAGAAAATACGAGTGTGGAAAGAAAAGCCCTTAGATGGGAGGCATGCGAATGAGACTACCCAGGATCACGTCAACAATGCAGCGTCGAACTATTGTTACCTTGTAATTGATTGCCTTTTGCTCCACAAATAATTACAATTTTTTTGAATTTGTAATAGAGCCTCTTCGCTCCGGCCCCAGGATGTAAGCTGCACAAGTGCTAGCTTAGTGACCCTAATGAAATTCTTAAATATCGACGTTTCGATAAACAAGTCTGCTAGCGTTATCAAGAATGAGGAACTAAAATTGAAAATGGTTAGCAAATACAATAAAACAGTAAAAAGCTCTTGCTGATTGTCAATCTTTGAACTGAGAATCTGCAAGTGCTTTTTACTCTCTTATTGTATTTGCTAACCATTTTAATTTTTAGTTCCTTTTTCTTGATAACGATAGCAGACTTGTTTATCAAAACGTCGATATTTAAGAATTTCATTAGGGCCACTAAGCTAGCACTTGTGCAGTTTACATCCTGGGGCCGGAGCGAAGAGGCTCTATTACAAATTCAAAAAAATTGTAATCATTTGTCCAGCAAAAGGCAATCAATTACAAGGTAAAAATGTATCCTCCACAACAATATAGACCCTATCTACGTCGAACTATTGGTTAGTTTCGGGACAAATGTTCCCCGGAAAAAGAGGGCTTTCTGCTGGCTATTCAAGGGAAATGGAGAGAGCAAGAACGGTGCCAATCATTGTGACATCAATAGGACTCATTCCAAAGAACCTGTTAATAAACATCAAGGAACTCGGATTGAGCGAACATCTCTTTAAATTGATTCAGAAAGCAGTACTTCCCGCAACAGCCCGTACCGTCCGAAAATTTGTAGGATATCCGTAGTTGCCACCGATAACATGGAAAGGATTCCCTCAGACCTTTTTCCTTTGGATACCCGGGATATCTTGGATAAGTGAATGTTCCCTTTAGAGGGAGTGCGAATGCCGTAATGCTTAATAATAATAGATGCTTTATTGCCAAAAAAAAACACAATTTGTAGACAAAGCTAGACCTAGAGTACAAAACATACAGAACATATAAAAAACGCAAATAGAAACATACAATGAAAAGAAAAAGAAAAACCTAAATGTACAAAACTCTATACGTGGTCAAAATATTATATAAAATATTAAATATCAAAATATTTAATCATTTAAACATTGAATACTAAACACCAAATATTAAACCAGTGTGTAAGATGCTCAAAATTAAGTATTAATAAAAAAGTCGTTTACTGCATATAAGGCTCTCTCCAGTAAGTATGATCTCAAAACTCTGCGAAATGCATGAAAAGATGTTATTGACTTCGTTCCAAATGGCAGATAATTGTGCATTTTATGGCATTGTACAGTATAGAGCTTTTAACTGACTCTGAGCGTGGGGTTGGCAGATAAAGATCATGCTGCGTATTCCTAAGTGGATAGCTAGTTGTGAGATGGCCTTTCTGGAATAGCAGATATATGCTTGCGGATTAAGCAAACGGATTCAAATAGGAATAAGGAAGGAGAGAAGATTTAAAATTTATTTAATTTAAAATATTTTAAAGAAATCCTGGCAGTGAGTTCTACTGTTATGTCTCAGTGAGTATCGAAGAGCCCTCTTTTGTAGTTTGAAAATACTCTCAAACTGAATCGCGCAACACGTACCCAAGAATGGAAGGGCGTATCGGCGATGCGACTCAAAAAGGGCATAATAGACTGTTCTAGCAGTTGACAAGTTAAGCTCCCGGGAAACCGCTCTTAGCGCAAATCAAGCAGAATTTAATTTTTTTGATAAGGAATTGATGTGCAAGTCCCACTTTAAATGGTTGTCCACAACAAGCCCCAAATATTTCACAGATTCAACGACGTCAATAGTGGTGTTATTAAGCACAAAAGATTGCAACGTACTATTATATTACAAAACTTTAGTTTTAGAAACGTTGAAGCACAGTAGATTAGAATCGCACCATGATTTAATGATGATTAAGTCACTAGATACAGTTCTGGGCGCCGGCGCCATAATATCCGAGTTGCTCCATGTGAAAGTAGCATGGTCCGCAAAGAGACAGACTTTACCGCTAAGGTCCAAACAAGCAATATCGTTGATAAACAACAGAAACAAAATATGGCCTATTACTGAACCCTGGGGTACTCCACAATCTATTGGCTTGCAAGAAGACATCGACGTATCAACCCTCAGAAGCTGACTTCTATTGTTAAGATACGTACAGATCGCCGACACGATATAGGAACAAAACAGAATATCAAATCAAAACAAACACTCAATACCGGTGGAGCCAACGAACAGAAACACGACCGTCTCGTATGACTGCTTCTTCGATACTGATTTCTTTTCTTTTGGTCAATTATAGTTTCTTCGTCGGATCTAACGCAATATTTTTTGTTCTTTCTACTATTTGTTTTTCTTATGATCATTTGATGACTACTGGTTTTCTTTACAAACCACATACTTTTTTTATGGCAGTGGCACACACACTAAACGCAGATCCTATGGCGCTCGACGAGCGGTGTTTGTGCGAAGATGTTGATTGACACGGTTCTTGAATAGTTGTAGGTTGTAATTAGTGAGAAACAAATGTCCTGGTAGTGACTTCCACAACGATGCAGTGCGCCAGACAAAGCAGTTCTTGTAAAGCGAAGTTCTAGGTGCGACGAACTGGTGCGCTCTTGCCGTCTGTCGTGACTGTCTCACAGGCGCTGCCAGGGACGGGATGAGGCGGGCCAAATCCTGGGAACATCTGCTGTGAAAGTATACGTAAAACAGGGATATCTCGGACATATCTGCGGTGTTCCAGACTATCCAGATTTCGGGTCAATTCCGGGTCGTCGGCGAGACGCGCAGCTCTCTTGTGAATGGAATCCAACAGCTTTGGGGTGTGCTTTGGTGCGGCATCCCAGATGCGTGAGCAATAATCTAAGCACGGTCTTATTTCCGCCTTGTAGAGCGTGTATAGCAATGTTATACATGCGATAAAATAATCAATACTTTTACGAGGCAATTCAATGCTATTCTTATTGCAAAAGCAATTGACTAGCCAGTAGGCCTACTGATAAGGGGGTAATAGTATAAGTTGTGGTTACGCGCTCTGCTATCGCGGTACTGGTAGGGATGGAATTACGAGGTTTTCTGTTGAGCGCATATTAAAGAAGGCATTCAATTTTTATTTTTACCCAAATGTGGTGTGACACTTTTTGTGAAATAAGCCGAAAAAAAAATAAATAAATTAGGTATACCCATTTATATACTATTATGATATCGCCAACTAGGCAATAAAGACATCCATTATCAATTTTTTAATTTAGCTGATTTTTAAATATGCTTTATAATACATTTTACAAACCTTCGAATATTATTTATTTTGACTCGTCGCAATATACACCATAATAGCATTATAAATTAGGATCCAAAATCATTACAACTCAATAGCAAATTAATACACAAAAAAAAAACCAAATATATCTTTGCTCTCTAAATAGACCCACACGAAATGTTAATTTCGAACGATTTACTGGACTTTTTTTCAAACAAATTCAGTGGCTAAATATCCGAAGGTCGTAAAATTCATATTGATCATCAAACACAGAGCAATTACTACTAATAAGCACTCAATACATGCCGCTGCATGATTAAACCCATCGACATAATCAAAGGGTATATTATGAGTAATCGCAATATCATCATAGAACAAGTTTATTTTAACGACTACGTATTCGCTATGTGCGTTACACGACGCGACATCTGGTGGTACAAAATGTGGCGAATTTCTTAGATATGCAACACGTCAAGTACATCGGAAACGACTGAAAATTCAAGAAAAATTATTGATCTTAGTTCAATATAATTAGTTCTGCAAATAATACGTTCTCATATGAGAATATTTATCGATTCTATTGAAAAAAACCAAGTTCGATATTGAATTTTGTGTGTATTCAGCAAAACTTTGTAGGCTATGAAAGCGTAAACATGAGAATATCATAATAATAAAAATAGCATTGTGAAATTGATACGATTAAAAATTCGATTCATGAAGTTTTACTGAAATGACTTTAGAATGAATGAAGACGATTTAGAATAATTTATTTTTTCAATCTGGAAATTGATAGACAAACTGAAATTAAGTTATTAAATATATTTTTCTGGATTATTAGTGCTGTCCATTGCACTAATCATAAGAACCGGCTTCGAGAATATCACACAGGGTATGATACTTACCCTTGTTGGTTCTGGTGTCATATGTGCACAGTCGATTTTGAAGCATTTTTTGGGTTCTATGGAAAGATTACATCAAATGGGACACATTAAAGCAAAAAAACTGCGGATGAAGCACATTTTCACAAAATAAATTTTAAATAAAAATTAAAATTTAACATGCATTTTTTCCTAATAAACACAATTTCAGTACACTTTGTCCTAAGGTATGATCGCAGAAGGTTAATAATAAGATCATATAAAGCTTCTTTTCATACAAATTGCAAGTAAAACAGTTTTTTTGCACTTTAAAACCATAATATAATATTTATGAGATAAACGTCAACATGACTATTTCTTAAAACATTATTAATATTATATAGGTTGGCTTAGCACTGCTGTTGTACGGGTAGATGTTGCCAAGTGTAATTTCTATTTGGTTCTAAAATATAACAGCCTCGTGTTGAATATGTTTCAAAAGTACTGGGGAACAAAGACTTCTTATAAATAATGATGCTTAATGGCTTTGTTTAATAAAATAACAATAATTTGAATATATGATTTACTAGAATTAGATGGTGCGCTAGAAGGGGGTCACTTTAACTAATAAGTCATATGAACTAATTCATTTAGTTTATTGAAATATATACCAATTTAAAAGATCATTTGGATTAGTTTAAGAGAGTATCACGAGAAGTGCGTTTGTTTTGTAACTTTGAACTAATTTTGATTTTGTGATGGGCGTGGTTGGTCAAGCGCGCTCGCCTCAATGCGCTTCTTTGGCTGATTAAAGTTAGTTTCGATTATTTTTGCTTAATCTGGAATACGTTAATTAGGGTTAGTTTAGGTTAGTATGGGTTAGTTTTGGTTAGTCTGGGTTGGTTTTGCTTAGTTTATGATAGCGAAGAGAAAAGATCGCGTAGCGCGCTTTTCTTTTTATTTTGGTTAATTAGGGTTAGTCTGGGTTAGTATGGGTTAGTTTTGGTTAGTCTGGGTTAGGTTGCGTTAGTTTGGGTCAGTTTTGATTAGTATGGGTTAGTTTGGGTTAGTCTGGGTTGGTTTTGCTTAGTTTGGAATATACTTTGGTTACATAGGGTTAGTCTGGGTTAGTTTTGGTTAGTCTGGGTTTGTTTTGCTTTCTGAAAAATTTGTGTGTTGTATCTTGTACAGGTTGTTAAAATTTCTAGGGTTATTCTGTCCGGCCCGGGGGCCTTCTTCAGCTTTAGCTGCACAATTGCATCTATTAGCTCGTGTTCTTCTATACCCGGAATTTCCTCCACGGATAGTTGTTCCAAATTCCATATTATCCTTTCTCTTTTTGGAAATAGCTTTTCAACTTGTTGGCTCACGGTTTGTTCGTCCATGTTGCTTCTGGATCTCAATTTTAATTTTTTGGTAACGATTTGATACGCCTTACCCCAAATGTCTTCATTCAACTCGTGACATAATTTCTCCCACTTTTCGATCTTACTTTTCCTGATTTCCCTTTTCAAGTCCCTTTTTGCCTCTTTGTGTTTCAAGCTTAATTGTTTCGTTTCTATTGATTTTTCAGTTTGTCTTCGGGCTCTAGTCAGCAATCTCCTAAGTCTACTGCATTCTGCACGCATTGCGGCTATTTTTTCATTCCACCAGTAAACTGGAGGGCGTGTCGGGTGCTTAGCTATTCTTTTAAAAGTTTTGTTACATTTTTCTGTAATCAAATTTACTAGAGATATAGGATCCCCCTCTTTCATACCAAGAAATATATTCTGCGCTTCATCTGCAAACTTTCTCCATGAATTTGCGTTGATCTTCCACCCTATAAAAGTATGTTCATTAAAACATTTCTCATTGGTCTGTTTTTCCTGGATTTTATATGTAATTGTGTTGTGATCGCTGAAATTTTCCCATTCCCAGTTGACTTTCCATTCTATAATATCCTTAGAGATATTGGCAGTAGCTAAAGTAATGTCAATAATTGAACTTCCCATCGCCCCCCGAAAAAGTTGGTACAGTTCCCTCATTGATTATTATTAGATTTCTAGCGGCTATCCAGTCGGTCAAGATGTCTCCCCTCTGATTTTTCGTTTTAGAACCAAATATATTCGTCTTCGCATTAAGATCGCCTCCCATTATAATTTCCTTTGTAGAGTTTCTGAACAGCTCCTCCAAATTATTCATCAGGGCCTGAAAATCGGCCACTTCTCTATTAGGCGAGAAGTACGTGGATATAACCATAAACTTTTCCAATTCCACACAAACATATCCCTCTCCTCCTTGCCATCTGATAACTCTTAAGTTTGTGTCGACATTTATAAAGTAGTCGCAGCGCAGATCACAAAACTGCTTGTTGCTCCATTTTAGATTGGGTTCTTGTCCAACAACTATTTCAGTGCCAGTTTCCTCTATGAATTTTTCTGCCATTTCGTGCGCTGCTGTGCTTCTATTAAAGTTTAATTGTAATACCTTTATTTGCTTATTTCCTTTGTTTTGCACCCTGATGTTTATGTTTCCGTTTTCTTGCATTTTATTGGTTGTTTGTCAGTGGTAGGGGAGATGTGCTTCTTTCTGTGCCACTTCCGTAACTTTGTACCCTTGCCCTATTTCTTGCTTCTCTGAATCTGGAACATCTACCGCCTCCTGCTTTATGTCCCTTCTCTCTACATAACGGACAAAACTCTTCATTTTTGCAATCAATTGCCTTATGGTCTCCATCCCCGCATTTGTAACAACAGTTCCCACGGTCTTCTTCTTCACAGTTCGCTGCCACATGTCCGAAATCCCAACATCTATAACACCTTTTTTTTTTCAGAATACCTTCAATACATGCTTGCGTAAGGGCGAATTCCCAGCCATATGCAAGAAAGCTCGTCTAGTTTTAATTGAGAAGCCGAAAAAAGAAGGAACGATTCTACACTCGTACAGGCCTATAAGTCTAATAGACGCTACTGGAAAGCTGCTCGAATTAATTATCAGGAATAGACTTCAAAAGGAATTAGACGATAAAAAACTGATCCATGATACCCAATACGGCTACATCAAAGGACGTTCAACGGTACACGCTTTAAGCCACGTTCAACAAATATGTGAGAATATCAAAACAAAGGCGGTTAAAAATCAAGAATTTTGTGCGATGATACTGTTGGATATCGAGAACGCATTCAACTCCGCACCCTGGGATGGTATAATGAAAGCAATAGAAGACGGCAATATAAGCAAATATCTACAGAACATTCTGGCATCATATCTCACTGATAGAAGCATCATTACAGAACACGGTAAAATATGGGAGGTTAGCTGCGGTGTACCACAGGGTTCAATTCTCGGACCAACGTTATGGAATTTATTTTACGATAAAATTCTGCGCACAGAGACAGAGAAAGGTGTGGATTTGATTGCGTACGCGGATGATCTGGCGATTATAATAAGGGCAAAAAATAGGGAACTGTTAGTCAGCAAAGCACAGTACGCGATGGAAAGAATAGCACATTTATTAGAGGAGATGAAACTCAAAGTCGCCACCAAGAAAACTGAGATGATTGTCCTCGAGGGAAGAAGGAAAATCAAACAATTGGAAATAAACTGTAACGGAGTGAATATAACGAGCAGTGACGTAGTAAGATATTTGGGAGTTTATTTAGATAAGGATCTCAGGATGACTGCACACGTAAATAAAATCACGGATAAAGCGCAGCAAATGATAAACATCCTGATGAGAATAATGCCGAAAGTGGGGGGACCTAAAAGCAGCAAGCGAAAACTTCTAAAATGTGCTGTAACTTCGGCGATACTTTACGCCGCACCAATTTGGATCAAAGCGTTAAGATACGAAAGCTATCGTAAAAAGTTGGGAAATATCAATAGAAGATTGGCTATTGGCATAACAGCGGCCTATAGAACGGTTCCCACTGAGGCAATCCAGGCGATAGCAGGCTTGCTTCCTATCGATTTGGCTGCCCAAGAAAGAAAAGAAATACACAAATGGACACGTACTAAAGAAAATATGAGATACTAGAGTCATGGCAACTGAGGTGGATTAACTACGACGGATGGACTAAACATTTTATTCAAGATGTCCGAAGTTGGTCAAATAGAAAATGGGGCGAAATTGACCATCACACAACTCAAATATTGACTGGGCATGGGGTGTTTGGCAGTTATTTATGGAAAATTAAAAAACAAGATACGGAGGAGTGTTGGTTTTGTTGTTGCGAGCGGGATGATGTAGAGCACACGACCTTTCATTGCCATAAATTCATAGAAGAACGGAACAAGGCAAACCTGTTGGTAGGAGAAAATATCGGCAAGAACAACGTAGCACGAATAATGCTAAGCAGCGAAAAAAACTGGTTTGCTGTCTGTAATATGTTTAGGAGCATTATGGAAGGGAAAAGAATTGAGGAGAAAAGAAGGTGTTTGGAACAAAGAGGGTCGGATTTACTGATAATTAGTGACAATGAAAGAACAGTGGCAATAAGATGAACAAATGTTCATTATTATTTCTTTTTCCCTGAAGTAATGCCTAACGGCGGTTCCAGGAAGGAGGGCGCGTGCGCAAGCACCCTCAGCGGAGTTTTTTAGTGGGTCGGCAACAAAATCGCCAACCCCACAGTACTTGGTGAGGGGTCAACAACAACGAGCTCCCAGTCTCTGATTTGCAGATTTTTCTTCGCTAAAAAAACAAAAAAAAAAAGGGGTTTGTTTTGCTTAGTTTGGGATAGGGACTAGACAAGCGCGCGCAGCGCGTTTGTCTCTTTACTTTGGTTAATTAGGGTTAGTTTGGGTTAGTTTTGGTTAGTATTAGTTAGTTTAGGTTAGTATGGGTTAGTTTTGGTTAGTCTGGGTTGGTTTTGCTTAGTTTATGATAGCGAAGAGAAAAGATCGCGTTATTTTTATTTTGGTTAATTAGGGTTAGTCTGGGTTGGTTTTGCTTAGTTTGGAATATACTTTGGTTACTTAGGGTTAGTCTGGGTTAGTTTTGGTTAGTATGTGTTAGTTTTGGTTAATCTGGGTTAGTTTGGCTTAGTTTGGGATAGGTAATAGACAAGCGCGCGTAGCGCGTTTGTCTCCTTACTTTGGTTAATTAGGGTTATTTTGGGTTAGTTTTGGTTAGATTTGGCTAGTATGGGTTGTTTTTGGTCAGTCTGGGTTGGATTTGCTTGTTTTGAGATAGCGAAGAGAAAAGCGCGCGTAGCGCACTTGTCTTTTGTTGTCTTAGGGTTAGTCTGTTTAGTTTTGGTTAGTATGAGTTTCTTTTGGTTAGTCTGGGGTAGCTTGGATTAGTTTGAGTTAGTTTTTGTTGGTTTGGCTTAGTTTTGGTTAGTAGGTTAGTGCTGGCTAGTTTGGGTTAATGTTGGTTATTTTGGGTTTGCTGTGGATGATTTACGACAAGCGTGCGTAGCGCGCTTGTCTTTTAAAATTATTTAATTTCATGACAAATATACTTGATCTAGGGCATTTACTGGGAAATGAACAAATTGGGTCGACAGTGTATCGTATGTAAACTTTTACTACTTTTATGTACATGTATGGCTAAACAGCCAGGGTTAGTTTTGCTTAGTATGGGTTACTTTTGGTCAATCTGGGTTAGTTTACGTTAGTCTGGACTAGTTTTGGTTAGCTGGGGATACTTTGCATTAGTCTGAATTAGTTTAGGTTAGTTTGGGTTAGTTGACAGACGAATGGGAGCTTATTTGGTTAGTCTGAGGCATATAAGGAACAAGCGCGCGGTATGCGCTTGTTTAGTTACTTTCACAAGTTGTTATTCTGCTTTATGAAACATGCTCCTGGACTTGGCAATTTGCTTACTTGAAAATCAAGAAGGTTAGCCAAGTCTGACAACATTGCAAGTAAATTGTCATCAT
>JAEQML010075557.1:0-13780 GCA_016904865.1 Pissodes strobi
TTTTCAGGATACTATGCAGAAAAGAAAAGTGCTTTTGGCACAATTTTGCATTGCAGCATTGATTTTTCATTATTATAATAACTACCAACGTTTGCTCTATTGCTTCCATAATAACAACAATGGTTAGGTTGGGTTAGTTTGGGTTATATTTGTTTCACGAAAAAGTATGTACTTGCTAATATTTCAAAATACATATTGGAGGCTGCTATGCAGCAAATAGTATTAAATTGTTTCCTGGGCAATTAAAAAAACTTTATGAAAAGTAGTTTGATGCATTTGAACACTGGGGCAAGGAGAAAAATACATCTTCCTTAAAAGAAGAAATGTTCATAGCGCACGCTCGTAGGAGCAGACACTATATTTTCCGCCCTTGACAGCTTGACTTACGATGCGAAGCGGAGTTCGGTCAACTGCCATCCAGTGTGAAAAGGTATCGCTTTTTGCTTTTCGTAAATAACTGTTCACCCTTTAAAAACCTTGTGCTAGACGAGAGGATGTTTCTCTTCAAAGGGCGACATATAGCTGAACACTATATAAAAACAAAACGTAATCGATTTGGTATTAAATTGCTCGTTTTATGCGACTGTCAAACCGCATATGTCTAGAAATTTATGGAGTATGTTGGAAAATAAAATTAAATTCCAAAAAGTGATGAAGAATTTCGCTTATCAGGGCAGGCAATATTAACATTTTTAATGCCATATCTAAATAAAGAACTTTTTTATAGCGACAACTATTGTAAAAGCCCTATGGAATCACAAAAACGAATTCTTGTGGAATGGTGCATTTCAACAGAAAGCAAATACCGACATCTTAAAAAAGTTAAAAAGAGGAGAAATTGACTTTGGAAGCAGATTATGTAATGGCTTTGAAATGTAAGGGCCGCCGGCCGTAAAGATGTGCATATTATAACTACTATGCCTGAAAATAAGATGATAACACTCCCTCAGAAAAGCATACCTACTAATGAATTCAGAAAGAAGCCCCTTGGTGTTCTTGATTACCATGAGCAAACGGGCGCCGTTGACGATTAGTACCGCTGACTCTACGAAAATAGCAGTGAAAAGCGCACGCATTGGATCTATGCATGTTGAACGCCCATGCTGTAAACTTAAAATTAGGTAACGTAAATAAATAATTACTTAAACAATAGATTACTAAAAAGCCCAGAACATGAGCTGTTTATACTAGTTCATAAGCACGCAATACTAACCAAATATATAGGTATCAGTTACAATACGTCGGAAACAGCCGCGAAGTATAAATTAGTAGTACTTACAAATAAGCGCTATTGAAACAAGCAAGTAATTATAAATCTTTAAAAGAGTTTTAAGTTAAACGTAAGTACTTCCAAGAGTCGACTAGGACCTAATATTAATAGTAGTATTGATTGTTAAACTAAAATCACCGCGAAATAGAGAGTCGTACGTCAAAACGTTATTAAATTAGTCGAGTAATAAAAACACTTTGAACTTGTTTTAAGTTAAATGAAAGCAGTTCAGTTTTAAGGTATCATTAAAACTAGGCAAACAATTGGTCAGGAAGTCTGGCCTGTTCAAGAAAATATAATATTTCACTTAAAGGAGAGTTTTGTTCGCAAAAGTTAGAATTAAAAATAAAATTAATGAATAAAAGTTCCAAAAGTTGAAATTAACCGATAATTAAATATTTATGTAAAACAAAACTGATTCTTTCACAGTCTAATCCACTGGGCGAATCCAGGACTCTCCATGAAGGAAACGTTCACAATGCAAGAGACTTCTTCGGCTAGGCTGCCTCAGAGTGTGAACGAGAAAACCTTCTGACAAAAGTAGTAATAAATACAATTAAAGAGCTAGTTTCAGGCACCAAACAAACAATCAAGTAAAGATAGGGCAAAGTTAAGGCCTGATACTCAAAAATGGGTTGGGTGTAAAATCAAACAAGGATGAAATCAATCAAAAATTTCCACCATGATACCCACACTGCAACTTCAATAGCTGATTTGTGAAGAGTCGCGCACGCAAAATTTCCAGGAACCAACGTGGAAGGTATAGGAACTACCTCTAAAATCATCTCTTCAAGAATTTTGACTGACCAATCGAAACACGATCTGCGTATCACATGTCCAACCCAACAATTTTTCCAACCGATCTCGAAAGAATGAGAAGAAGGTGTTATTTTCAAACTTTCATTTAGAGGTGATTTGCCAGTTGCTCGAAAGATGAACGTTATTCCGATTTTGTTTTTACCGGTCTATTATAAAAATAATTAGTTATATTTGGTTTTAATATCCACTAAAAGAAAAATGTAATGCTGTTAGCTCTGGCCAAGGACCTGTTAGGCTCAATGAAAGGCATTTTCCAGATGTCTTACGATAGAATGGAAAACCGCATCGTAGATGCAAGGTTTGCTCTCAACCGAGCAAAGAAGAGAAAAAACACGAGATGCATATGCCTAAATCGTTATTTTGGTCTCTGTGTCATTCTATATTTTCAAATTTACCATGCAGAGGACCGTTTTTAGGATTTTGACAAGATGCAGGTTGTTGCTAAAATTATAAGTTTTGATATTTCACTGATGAGTTTCGTTTGTTTTAAAACTGTTTAATTAGTAGCTTAGTAAAGTTTGTGTTCAATGTTCTTTATTAAAAAATAAATTTCTGCAAGTTTATTTTTCAAAAATATCACAAATTTGTGACAACCTTGCCGCTGGCACAGAAAGTACTGCCGTCCAGGTCGCAATAAAAAGCCGATAGGTATATCAAAGATATATTATATTCCCACACTGGAGGCAATTGAACTTAATAAATTTATTCACAATAATTGTCATGCCACGTCTAACTTTTTACGAGATTTCGTAAGAAAAACGTTTATTGATGATATTTTACATAACATCTGATGTCATTCCAGTAAACTCGTCATCACTTTATATCATTTCTTCAAATTTACTTATAAACATTTTCGAAAGCATTATGCGGCGTTCACATTTTCTTCATTTAAAATCGTGTTTTTTTTTTGGCTGATTCACAACCAAACTGAAATAATATATTATTATATTCCTGTGATTGGTCGCAGTTCATGATTAATAGATTATTAACTACTCATGGGCATGAGAAATGAACACTGTTACTTACAGGTAAAAGAGGCCGGAATATGTAAATTATTGTTTAATAATCGTAAGAAATATAAAGTGATGCAACTGATTGCAAAATTAACATGTTTTCGCCTTAGATATGTGTGCTAAAAAATACGTTCGCAATACGTTTTATATAATTTCCGTTAATATACAGTGTGTCCACGGATTGAGTTCGCAAGAGGAAAAACTTTTTTATTTGTGGGTTTATGAAAAAAAGGTATTCTTTACAAAAACTCCTCCTTATCCTGAGACATCAGTAAATTTTATCATTTTCCTTAATTTTTATACAGGGTGCTCAAAATTTGCGAAAACATTAGGAACGACCAAGAATAAAGTACCTTAATTTTCGGAAGTACGTCAAAAGGGTATTAAGGAAAGTTGTTCCAAACGGAATATAGGACACAAATATATAGTCATGGCCTCCTACGTAGGGTAATATTTTCGCAAATATTGAGCACCCTGTATATAAATTAAGGAAAATAATATAATTTTCTGCTGTCTCAGGATAAACAGAAGTTTTTATGAAATATACCTTTTTTTCATTACCCACAAATAAAAAAGTTTTTCCTCTTCCGAACTCAATCCGTGCACACTGGTGTAACGACGGATTGAGTTCGGAAGAGGAAAAGCTTTTTTATTTGTGGGTTTATGAAAATTTGTGGGTTTACGAAAATTAAAGTACTTTATTCTTGGTCGTTCCTAATATTTTCGCAAATCTTGAATACAGGGTGCTCGTATTCAAATTAAGGAAAATAATATGATTTACTGGTGTTTCAGGATAAGCAGGAGTTTTTATAAAGAATACCTATTTTTCGAAATCCCACAAATAAAAAAGTTTTTCCTCTTGCGAATTCAATCCGTGGACACACTGTATAATAGTTGTTTCCGTGTTAAGTATCCATTGAGTTGCAAATCCCGCTTTTTAAATCCAATGGTAATGTAATGCCGCTTTTAAAGACTAATGATTAAAGCGTGACACATTTTAACACACGTTATAAATTGAACCATTTTTCGCAAATTAAATAAGGGAAAAAGGGTAATTTTTCATAATTGAATTAAAAAAATAAACACAATATTTAGTGCTTGGGAACACATTGTATTAGTGTATAAGGTCTCTTAAGTATAAGAGTGGCAGGTAGATTGCCAGTCTAATAGGTCATTTTCCAGACATCTGCCTGGGTGGTCATACTGTTAGCTTAATAGTATATGTGTGTTTGTGGCCATGGCACATGTTCGACCGGCCCTCGGCCATTGTGCTAACATTTTGTTAAAAATTAATTCTCTTCTGATTGCCTATCAGGATCGGGGTTTGCAAAAACTGAAAAGCAATTTTAGTTTCTGTTGGGAGCAAATGAAGTTCTAACTGGATACGGTAGGCGAAAGCAGGTCGGGATTAGGCTTTTAAGGATATTAGTAGACACAACTGTATTGTTTAGAATGTGTCCTTGCAATTATATGTGGAAAATCAATTACAAAGTGATAAAAAAATATATTTTAGCAGCTCAGCTCATTAATGTTCAACTGGTATGGTGATCTTACAGAGACGTAACTGGTATGGTTGGGATAGTTTGGCTCATGGTCATGGATATCCTAGTTATTTTTATAGTTATGTGAAAATGTAAAACATATTTTAGGTAAACAAAAAAAAAATGAGTTTAAAAAATGAAAATGCAATATGACTTAAAGCTAGGAACAAATAACTTGAACCAATAACTGCGAAGAAACAAAAATATTTCAACATAATATAAAAATTCTGCCAGAGGGGTAACATTGGGAAAATATTATAGCAATATTTTCTTACAAGATTTCATCGCACGAACAACAATTTCTTCTTCTTGGCTAATGCTTAGATATTTCGAGTATGTTTTTTGTTGTTGTCATATTTGATATTCAATCAAAAACCGTCCTAATTTTTTTTCAAATAATCGTCGTTGCATTTTTACATTATTTACATTTGCGAATGCAAACAAGAATCGACTGTTCACACCAGTTATATTTAGAATAACAGAAAATATAGCGAGGGGTCACCTTCTTGTTCTTCGGTTATACGAAAATGCGAACATTTTTGATCCAGAGGCCACTGCATTTTTTGTTGGATTGTAGAATTCAATAATTTCAGGTTTATATGAGACATCATTCACAGATTTAGCATGATGCATGTCCAAAACTAAATTTACACTTTTGATCTTTTTCAGCACAAATGAAATTAAGGTATAATCCAGAGTGAAACCAAACAAAGAAGAATTTACGTCACTATTTTTATTGGGTAAAAAAATTGCAGAAGCATTTCCCGCATATTTGGTACGATCCCTACATATGTCACTTCTTTGTTTCTAAGCTAAATTATCTCCATTCACTTTTCTTTTGGTGTGCATAATTTGAGTTACCAATTCTAAGACCGATGTTATAGGTATAGAGAGTTTCTTAAGATTATTAGCATTTACATTTTCTGCAGTGTAAACGAAAGCGTTTAGAAGGTAATGTGTTTTGGAGTCACAGAAGCGTAGTATTTTAGTCCATAACATTGAAGTGTGCCCTTGATATATATACGAAAACGGCATTTACTCCGGAATCCTACCAACATCTCGTGAACAGTAGTATAAGCATATGGTGTATAATTGTGCTTGCAGTTACAAATAAATTTGTGAAACAATTTAGATATATATGCCAGTTTGCCCCCCTCTGCTTTCCTTGCTGGTCGAGTCATCAAAGCGCAAAACTTTTAACAGAAGGAGAAAGCGCTTCAAATATATTGTGAGACGGGAACTATCTCGTCCTCTGCAGTCAGTATCCCACAAGGAACTTACGTTTTCGTGAGGTGATTTGAAAACTCTTGTTAGATAAAATAATCCTAAAAATGCCTTTAGCTCTATCTTATCTATATGCCTGGTAAAAAAGGCAGTATCCACATAATTTGGTCGAAGTTGTGCAATTTTTATATAAGTGTGCGTTATTAGCACTTATATTGTCTGGAAAAGGTACAGACCAAGCATCTAAGGGTGAATCTGGTTTGTTTGCAGCAGCGTTACTTTTGAGACCTGGTAGGTTCATTATAATATTTTCCTGGAACAAGTCCTTTATCACTGGATCTTTCAATTTCCGAATCTGTTTTATGATCCGAATGCTCACTTTGCATTTCAACGTTACTTATGTCGGCATGACTATCCCCAAATGCATTTTTGGGATCTACCTCAATGTCACTCAAATCATGCAAGTTAATTGCAATTTCCTCCAGCTCTTTCTCACTAAGATATTTGGACATTTTTATATAAACTATCATTCACTATTAACGTACGTGACCTGCGACGTCTATACAGCTCAAGCGTAAATCGGAACTTAACGTTTAGTGCACCGATCGGCAGAGCAGCTAATAATGGGGGAATATATCGAGTAATACCTACTCATGGATAAATTACATGCCTTATGTTGCTCTGGGTCATTACTGATCCGATCATACCAGTTAAGGGTTAAGGCGAGAAACATTACAGTTTCTCCTAGTGTTTGGAAATCTGGATTTTTAGCCAAGGATCCAAATTTTAAGAATCTGAAAGCTAAAAAGTGCGTTTGGTGTTGTATAAAGACTGTGATATCCGAGAGGTGCCGTTATCTAACGGTTTACCGCCAAGCTAGGTACTTCCCATTGATCTTGTCCTTCATCGCTAAGCGCTTAAATGCGATCGCATTAAGATCCACGTGCTAGTAAATTAATTTATTTTTTTTTCGCGTAAAAGCTGTTTTTCTTTGATAGAAATTAAGTTAGTTTGGGTCAGGTTTGATACACATTTTGCATATAATAATGTCACTGCTATTTTGTGCGATTCTTGTATAACCTGTAAGTGCCTTACACCATGGCTGCTGGTTACTCTTGGTCGGAGACTTCTGCAGGGTTTTCGCTGGCTTAATACCGTGGGCTACCGTGGGTATTTCGGTTGAGCTGACTTAGTATACCAAACCCTTACCATAAGTGCGACCTGTAGATGGCCCAATTTATATTAAAAAGCCCCGCAGGTGTAAAGTAACGGTTTGCTGTCGGAACAGAGACATGCAGTCGTGCACTCTGTATAAGCGGAGGGCTGTACACTGGGTCCGCAGGTGTAAAGTAACGGTTTGCTGTCGGAACACAGACGTGCAGTCGTGCACTCTGTGTGTGTAGACGGGCTCAGATTGTTGTCGGCTCAGATTGTTGACGGCACAGACACGTGTACGCTGTGTATGTGTAAGGAATTGATCAGGCACCGTTAACTGATAATCGATGCTGTTGACCTACTAACGTTGCTGATTGATTTTTAAAAATATTTCGAATATGTTATTTTCGGTTGACAATAAATGGAACCCATCCATTTGTTAAATAAATTAGGCATCTAAGTTTGTAATAATGGTTTGTTATCGTGAGAGTGGCCATTCTAGTTAATATAAAAATAGTTATGTACCTTGTGCTATAATTACTTTCCATATCTCGGACCTGCTCAAAACGCAAGAAATAATTTTTTTACAGTATTTCATCTTATTTCAGAAAGCCTTAGATGCCGCGTTACAAAAACTGACAAAAAAGCAACCAGTTGATCTGCAATAATTGTTTGTGATAGTCCAAACAAGAAAATTTATTTTTGGCTCTGGATAAAATTGGTTAAGGGGGATTTTGAAGATTCTGTAATTTATACAGTTAAAACGATTTTTACAAAACAGTTGGGCCGACTATATTCAAACTATAGCCAAAATTCAACAAAGAAAGGTGTCAGACAACTTGCTTCTAAAAGCAAATACCACCATATATTCTAGGTCAGGAATGAGGAACAAATAGCTGGAAAGGAATAGTGATACGGTCTTCTTAAGAGACATTCCAAAACGTTTTCAGGGGACGAGTCTAAGCTGAGCTACGAGTTTTAATCATTACATCACTGAATATTTTTAACGATTGCTTTGGTCTCAATCGTCCTGAGAAAATTTGCAACTCTGGCATTAGCCCTTTGTATTGCCAGTCAAAAATAGTTGCCCCACATATGTTATAGCAAATTTGTGGTGCAACGTCAGCAGAGAGGAGTAATCTTTTTACTATAATGCAGTTGTAAACTCGTTTGAATTTCATTCTCCCCCTTGATCATTTTCCTAAGAGTTCAGTTTAAGGATACGATGTTGCTTTGTGGTTAGGTTGCATCGGAGTAACAGCTTAGTCAAACGAACAAACTCTGGTGTAGCTCTTGATTCGGTTACGAAGACAGAATAGCTTTAGCTATGAACAATCATGAAACATATATACTTCTCCATTGACACTTTAGTGAAAGCCCAGCTGTTGGTATCATCACAATACATTTCCTCCATACACGTCCCATAAGCTCCAACTTCTAGACCTTTCAGTTTATTCTCATCTAAAGTAGTGGCGGCTCGTGACAGTTTAGTGAGGTAGGGCCAAATCTTGATCTAATATATCATTTCAAATGTTAAAAAAGTTTTAAATCTAGGGGAATTAAAAACTTATCAAAACTGTGTGGAGATATCAATATTTCAGGTCACGGCCAAAATACAATTTTTCCATTCAATTTTTAATATGATCTTTAAGGGTTTGGCTAATTCTCAGCTTAAATTTATTAATTCCCGAAATATGCCTTTATTTTGTGAGGTCTCTTTTTCATCATGGCCTCTGAGGTCTAACTCAAGTGCACCACAAAAACGAACGCAGTTTATAATTTGATTTAACACATATCTATTTTTATTAACTTGCTTGTTTTGTTCAATTAGTTGGTTACGATATACAGAGTTTAACTGAGTTTTAATATTAATTTTACCAACGCATAGAAAAATTCAAAATATTGTTCATGTGTACCTTTGATTTTTCCCAGACATGGAAAGATCATCTGTTCCTTTTTGAGACCAAGTTTCCTCTCCTCCAAATAAAACACACACAAAACAAAATAGTCGCATAGATTCATAACACCCCCACACCCAAATATTTTTCGCATAAATATTTCTTTTAAATTTATGCGAACGCACTTTTGGCCACCTTGAGTTTTCTCAATGTTTAAATTGGGCAACGGTCCTCCTAACTCCTTAATTTCAAATTATTGTTCCAAAGTTAAACTGGAAAATGCATTATTTAAAATATAAAAACTAATTTTATTCATTATTTTTAATAGATAAAAAAAAGAGTCCGATTTGTCCGATAAAACACCAAAAAGTCCGAAAGCGCCAGCCAACGACTGTAAGAACAAATTAATACTTTATCGTACCGATATCGATAATAGCCATAAACCCATAATAACTCCAAGAATGATAAACTATTCTTAAAGTTCTTGTAATAACCCGTCAACCCGTAACGTAATTAATGCCACAGTTTTGCCAGTCAAAACAATAACACGTGCGTTTTGTTATGAAAGATTCTTATTGGTTGGGAGCCTGGCCCAAAATTCTTTAATTTGCTGTGGCTTTACCACATTATTTTCAAGGCCATTTCCTATCGTTATTCGATGTAAGCGCATAGATACTGGGCCTGCCGCGACAACTACGTGTCTGATTACGATTTCTCTGATTGAGCATAATCGAATATTTCGGGTAGTGCTACTTGCGACCGGCTGCGTTCCATTTTTATTTTTTGTTTGCTCTAAATGTTATATCCAAAAAAATATACGCATTTTTTGTTGGCACTGAAAATAAGTGATCAGTTTATCAGTTTTAAATTTGAATTGGTAGGGCCATGGCACCGTGGCTCTACCCTAAGAACCGCCACTGATCTAAAGATCTATTGCAATAAGACTATATAGACATGACTTTATTGAAACGTAGGCTGTTGCTAGGTTTTGGGTGTAGCTTATCCAAGAGGTGGGGGGGAGGTATTTAGCCAAAAAATATTATTTCTGGTTTTCGTATAGGTATCAAATTGGACCCACAAATCATCAAAGAAGTTGATTTTTTGAGCGCCTACGTAACCGATCGTTATGCTGAACAATAACCTTCAAATGATAATAGTGAAATTAGAAACATCAGGAAAGGAACACAAGCTAAGATTCAGCTTCGTCTTCAATGAATGAATTATTTTTATATGTTGTTTTATTTCCTTTAAACATAAATATTTTTTATCATCGCATTTTTTTGCATATTTGTTAAATTCAAACCAACTGCATACAGGGACTTTAGTCCAAAGTTATAACAATAAATTAAGATATAGTCCATGGTACAATACCCTACCCTCCCTTACATCAGGTTTCTAACAATCTATTCAAATATTCTCGATTTTGTTTTTATAACTCCTATAATATTAAAAACACGTCGCACACCACTGAATTAGTAAGTATTTTAATATTAATTTAATTATGAGAATGACATGAAATATAAACACATACCTTCAGGTGAGTAATTACGCTGAAGAAAATGCGGCACAATACTTTTTGTGTACGAAAATACTTATGAAAGCATATTAAGTATTTACATTTTCAATATTTGCCATGTGGAGACGCACCCACTTTTTGTTGAACAGCTTCTAGGTGTTTTGGGATCTAATAAGATATATGTAATTTAAAATTAACTTGAACTATTCAGTTGGTCTCAAAAACAAAGTCATGAGCAAAATTTTGATATTTTTAAATGCGACACCAACTATATTTATTACTGCATAATTTTTAAAATGCTGTGGTTTGAATACAATTAAGAGTCGAAGTAGAAGTTTTATTCGAATTTTAGTAATAAATAATACTATTACTTTATAGTGGCAAAAAATACAAAAACTTACTGTTTTATTTGAACCCGTAAAGGTTTAGTTATGGATTTCCACGAAGTATCGGCCGAACCAGTTCAGTATATTGTCACGACTGATTATCCGTGACGCCGCGCCTTGGATGGCGTGCAGGTTATGTAGCCTAGATTAGAGATCGATCAACTTCGGGCGAAAAAAGATAATAAAGAAGGCACTTTGATAGAACAATAACAATGCATATTGATCAAAGACTTAATGAGTTTACACTATACCCGATTGCTTAAACACGCATGTCCATTTGGTTGAGGTATGGTTTGAATTGTTTATAGGTATTAAATCAACGTAAGAGCGGCATTGTCTTTTAATTTATGTTTATGTTTGGTTATTGCATTAGATAATTATTTGAGTGATCTAAGTGTATCTTAACTTCACTCAGCAATTTAAGGCACTGTAACTATTTAACTTTAAAAATCACTTGACGTAGAATTGTGACGTATCTCTCGTAGATTCGACTTTAATCGGGTATCCACCAAGAACTACGTTCATGTGAGCTGCAACTTTTGAGTAGGGTGGTTTGAAGATGAGGATATCGATAAAAGGATCAGCCACGTCCCTGTGGACCGTAGTAAGACTAGGGCGGAATAGATGAGAGACAAAAGCCTGTCGGACTGAAGGTCCGCTTGACTATTTATATCACAAAATCTGCTGACCATTGTAAATTTAAGGTTCGTTCGCTCATCGCTTGCGTTGTTTTTAATTTATCTTGAATGTTTACATAATATTTTCCAAGTTCAAGTTCAAACTTAGAACAGGGTGATGGTTAATTCGTATTTAAAATTCTTTTAGTAGTTCACAATATAAGAAAGTAGATCGAATTGACTGAATACAGAAACATTCTCTTCGGCTTTTTACTTATTTAAATAGCCAGTTATTGTTGCTAGCGCACTTCACCTACCATCTAGAATTATTTCGCGAACCAGTAATCTAACGCCTGCCGCAGTTTAAGAAACGCCGATCTAGATTTAAATGCTAGAATTTTGAAACGAATATTCAGCATCTTCCAAGCTTGCTTAAAACAAAAAATACTATTTTTAAAACTTTAGGTACTTTATTTTAAAAATGACTGGCTACTTTTAAATATATGCATCAACTTATCAGAACAGATGCTAAACGTGTATTTAAAGAAGTGTTTCAATTTTCTGCACGGTCGCAACAAACTGTAGTTTCTCGGAGCTACTCACTCAGACAAAAACATCATCTGATTCTAATTTCTTATCGAAGTAGCGATATTTTGTCAGGAAACTAATTTTCGTCAAGACTCAGATTTAGAGTTTTGGAGTAAATCAAGAAAAATATTAATGTTATTAATAAAGACTATATTTAAAACTTCCTAATTCGGACGGCAGCGATATCTGGATCTTTAATCTAAAATGAAAAGATATTAATAATTGTCAGTTGATTTTCGGCAGTTTTGCTGTTGTCTTTGTCTTTATATTTCCTAGGATTAGGAAAACACGGCAGTAAGTCTAATATTTTTAATTATAATAACCGATATTTTGAGAACCGATATATAAACTGCTGACCATTTGCTTTCGAGCAAGGATAATTTCGCCTAAATTTAAAACTAAATGTTTTCTTAACCAGACATGATATCGATCTCTGGTTTTTAACGGTTAATAGATTTGTCCCTTAACAAAAAATTTCCAATGATGGATTTTTTCAAACTATCAAAATTTTTTATACACAGGGTGTCAAAAAAGAAGAGGATGATTTTTGCTCCAACTTCAATAGCATGTAACTTTCATATTAATTTATTAAATTTTGTCATTGTACATCAATTGAATCACTGGTCCATAGCAAAGAAAGGAGTCTGTAAAACTTTTGATATCTGCTATATTTTAAGAGATACCGATTTTTTTGTAAAATCTTGCTTTTTTCAACTTTTTGGCAGTTAGACCATCGTGCAAAACTTGTTGAGTGATTATTATACCTCACGAGAAGCTTGTTTATGTTTAGTAAAAAAATGTATCGAAATGATATGATGTGCAGTGGCGTACTTATAATCACTTATATGTCTATGGTTTATGAGTACCTATCTCACAATTTTTCACGATTGTTTTTGTATTGTGATATTTAATTTTAAGGGTTTTCAAAACAAGTTCAATTTTAGGAATATTGTTGTATTAGAAATAAATAGATAAAATTTTTCCAAAAAATAAATTAACAAATTAAAATTTTTAAAAAAACTTTTAGACACACTGTAAAATATACATGTAGATACAGTGCAAAAATAAAAAATTAAAAATAAGGAAAAAACTTGCTTATTCTAGAGGCGAGTATTTTCCAATACAAAACAATCGGGTTAAATTGTGAGATACTGATAAACCATAGTATAAGTGATGATAAGTACGCGACTGCACATCACGACATTTAGGTATAATTTTTTTACTGATCATAAACAAGCTTTTCGTAAGGTGTAAAGATAATCACTTATAAAGTTTGCGCGACACAGTGCACAGTGGGGTCTAGCTACCAAAAAGTTGGAAAAATCATGGTTTTTACGAAAAAAATCAATACCTCTTAAAATATGGCAGATATCAAAAAATTGACAGGCCACTTTATTTGCTATGAACCAGTGATTTAATTGACGTACAGTGACAAATTTTAAAAAAATATTGTGAAAGTTACATGTTATTGAAGTTGACGCAAAAATCACCATCTTCTTATATAACATTTTTGAAAGTATTAAAAAATCCAACATTGGAAAGTTTTCCCAAGATATAAATCTACTAATCAATAAAAACCCTAGGTCGATATCATGTCTGGTCAACAAAATATTTGCTTTTAAATTTAGGCGAGATTTTCCTTGCTCGAAAGCAAATGGCCATACATTAATGCTAACTTAGAATGATAATACTAACTAACCCAAACTTTCTTAATTGGACTTGACAGATACTAAAATCACAAATCTTAGTACCA
>JAEQML010075558.1:0-13779 GCA_016904865.1 Pissodes strobi
AGTCGAGGGCGGAAAACTGGTTCCAAAAGAATAGTCTTATACTAAATAACTTTGGGTAAAAAGATGGTAACCTCCCTTTTAAATTTGTTTGGACAAGCAGTCTGTTGCAGGTTATTTGGTAAGGCTCTATATGCTTTTACCGTCCTATAGCCAGGACTTCTTTCAAACTAGGAGGAGTGCATAGGGACGCTAAGGCCCATCCTGCCTCTGGTAACCACTAGCATGTCTTCGTCATAATAATCCACATTTGCCAGGAGCATGCTTGGCTGTTTTTTTACTAGTTACCAGAGATTGGAAGTAGACTGAAGGCACCGTAAGAACACCAAATCTAGAAAAATATTCTCTACATGATGTTCTAGGGCATAGCCCATATACACAGCATATTATCCGTTTTTGTGCATTAAAAATTTTTACAGCTTGGCTAGACGAGCCCGTCAACAAATAGAACAACTTTTGTATTTAATTTTTTTTTCCAACCCCCGTAGTTTTTGAGATAAGGTATAGGCCCCTCTTAAACGGGCCACCCTGTACATACATAATAAAACTTAATCAAATACTCTTTTATTAGATTGTATGGAAGCAAAGCTTGTACATGTAGAAGAAATTAAATAGGTTGCATATGATCATGCAAAAAACTACTGGAAGTCAATATTGAAGTCATTGTCTCTATTCCTGAATAAGATACAGGCACTGAAGATAAATAGATTTTGTTATTATAAAGAGTTGTTTTACATTTTGAGTTTTTCTATTCTGAGTAAAAGCTAGTCTTTTTTAAGTAGCAGTTGCATTAAGTGTATGATTTGTTTTCTACTTCTTTATTACTTAGCAGCGTATAGGAAAAATAAATTTCATTATAATTGAAAATGTCTTCATTGGCTATTCAAATAATGATCTTATATTTTTAATTTAATTAGCTATTATTAGTATTCTAACCCGTAATGTGTAAAAGCACTTATTGTATTATACAAGAAGTGAGAGAGAGGGAGCTACGGAGAAAAGTGAGATGCGAGAGTACTCGACTAGCGCAAGAGCAGGTGCCCAGAAGAAAAGAAAATTCCTTTTTTTACATTTTTCTATATTTCCATTACCATTTGAGAACAAAATATGTTCTTACACCTACGTATTCTAGATAATTGGGGCAAACTTTTGCAAGAATAGATTTTTTTTACCCTGGAATTGATTTTTTTTTATTTGAGCCTTCATTTCGGAGAGAATGCGAGGTGAATACAAAAATGAGTATATTCCATCAGATTTTGCCCAGGTTCGAACAAAGATATTTAAATTTTTTGATTTATTTTGCCGTACTTAAGGGCCAATGTATTCAGCATATTACAAGCAATGATAAAAAATGTAATTCGTACAAAAAGGTAGATGAATTTTATATGAAAACATTCATAAATTAATATTCTATTAATAATCTGGATTTTTAGGTATACAGCTCTTTTGCCCATTCTAATTTTTTATTACCTTGGGATTTTGAATTAATATAATAAAACCTTCATTCTGTGAAAATTTCAGCCTGTAACCCCGAGGTGCCCACACAAGGCAAAATAAATTATAAGCAGCGCTCTACTATATGAGAAAGAAGACTTAAGCTTATGAAAAGAGGATATAGCATTAAATTGATCTCTATATCTTTGGACAGTTTCTATTATTAGAATATTTGAGGAAGTTACAATTGTATTTGTTCTAAAGTTTGAGTCAAGTTTGAAACAGCGATATCTGAATACAATGTTCAACAATACAGCCATAGGGTAGTAAACTTTGAGAAAATTAAGATTTTTTTGTTCTAGGGTGGCTTTGTATGATTCAAGGCCTCACAATGTCTTCACTCATATAGTAAGCACTTACCATGAGAACCTCGACACCTCACTTGATATGTAACCTAACTCTGCTTCAAAAATAAACATGTACCTGCCTAATTCAAGCACATTTAACCTTTTTAAATGGATACAAGAAATTATTTCAATTGCAGCCTTTTAATTACTATGGTGAGCTAATTGAAGAACATTGAGATTAATAGCTAAAAAAAAAAAATAGAACACCAAACATATTAGGTATTAGGATTAGGGTACACATCTATTTAGTTAATTGGTTATTACTAGGAAAATTTATAGAAATAATAAATAAAAATTGCCTGATTACTTTATACCTATCTTTGAATTAAAAGTATATTTACCTTTCTTCTTTCTGTTTTTCTTTTTCCCCATATTTTATACCATGATAATATAAGCACATAAACCGCCAGACAAACGGTCGAGTCGAATATAAATCTATATAGCACTAAACTATTTATTAGTGATTCAAGATTGCGTATTTTTTTTCCATTACTTTATGGGTTGCATTGACAAACATAAAAAAGCGGAATAAAAACCGACATCCCAGAGATAAAAGCATTCCGGCCAAATAAATATAGAAATAAGCAGTAACAAAATCAAAAGTATCAAAACATTTAAACTATTTACAAATTTAAAGCACGCATAGAGATAAATAGTAAAGGGAAGAGGGAAGCACTTCAAGCACTAAGCCACTGAGCAAAAGCGTCTAGCCATAGGGCTCAAATTTTCGATGCGATACCGTGCATGCGTAATATGACCGAAATATCGGAATTATCATTTTATAATAAAAGACTACGCAATGCTAAAATTTCTCCGTCGCTTAAAATATCCCCAGGAACGTCTCCACCTACGAAGCGCTACGGAAACTAAATTATCCTGAAAAATGCAAATAAATAATCGTTACAAACAAAGTTATCATGAATATCAGCAGAGGGCTCTGGATGACCGTAGTACTTTCAAACACTAACAGAGGGATGCTATTTTTTAAGAGCCGGCGGCGACTTGTTAGGAAACAAGTTGACCTTGACCACTTTGTCCGGATTTCGTTTGCGATTGTAGTTATGATATTATTATTTTATAATAAAACGATAAATCTAGTGTTTCTTATAAACCGCCAGTCAGTTGCTAAAATTTTAATATAAACTGCAGATCAATTGAGAAGGTAAACCTAATTTACGTATACATTATTGGTCATCTGGAATGATTAATTGAATTTTGCTGATAAACTCTTGTTAATTCAAAAGAAATTTTGCAAATAATTTGCTGGTCAATTGAAATGATAAATTAACTTTTCATATAATCTTCTGGTTAATTGTAGTAATCAATGAAATTTGGCATATAAACTATTGCGAAATCAAGATTACCAATTGATTTTTCTCATAAACTGATTTGAAATGATAAATCTAGTGCTCCTTACAAACCGCCGGTGAATTGAAACGATACTTAAATAAAATATTCTTATAAACTGCATGTCATTTGAGAAGTTAAATCTAATGTACATATAAATTATTGGCCATTTGAAATGATAAATTGACTTTTGCCGAGAAACTCTAAAAATTTTGAATATAAATTGCTGGCCAATTGAAACGATAAATTAACTTTTCATATAATGTGCTGATCAATTGACGTAATGAATGAAATTTGGCATCTAATCTGTTGGTAAATGAAAACGACCAATTGATTTTTCTCATAAACTGATTGCAATTGAAACGGTAAATCTAGTCTTTCTTACAAGTTGCCAACAAAATTGTGTTATAAGCTGCAGGGCAATTGGGAGAGCAAATCTAATTTACGTATACATTATTGTCATCTGGAATGATCAATTGAATTTTGCTGATAAACTCTTATTAATTCAAACTAAATTTCACATATAAATTGCTGGCCAATTGAAACGATAAATTGACTTTCTATATAATCTGCTGGTCAATTGTAGTAATCAATTAAATATAAACTGTTGGTAAATTAAAACGACCAGTTGAACCGATAAATCTAGTATTTCTTACAAAACGCCAATCAATTGAAACGATACCTTAATAAAATTTTCATATAAAATGTAGGTCAATTGGGAGAGTAAATATTTTACGTATAAATTATTGGTCATTGAGTGTTGTTGATAAACCCTTGTCAATTCAAACGAAATTTTGCACATAAATTGTTGACCAATTGAAATGATAAAATGACTTCATATAGTCTGCTAGTCAATTGAAGTAATCAATCAAATTTGACATATAAAATGTTGGTCAATCAAAGCGATAAATTATTTTTGTGATAAACTTATGGCACGTAAGCACCCCACGCTTTTTAAAATAAAATCATATTTTTGAATAACTTTGTTCTATCTTATAATTTTTTAGATCGGTTTCGATCAAAGTGTATTTTTTTAGTGTTTTAAACTATAATTTATTTTGCGCTAATAATTTAGGTAGCAGAAAAGTACTAAACATTTACGCAATCCCCTTAATAATTATTAAATTAATCAATAGGTGTGCCTGACAAAAAATGTAATTTAATAATAAAAAATGTACAACTATAATTTTTTTTTTCTCCAAAGTTTAGTGCGGTTTCGATTAGATGCGACATTGCGACCGATAGACTAAAATAGTATATTATTTTATATGGAGGAAAAGTAATACTTTTCATGGCGCGCTCGTGTTTAACAGCCGAACGGAGTGAGGCTGGTAATAGAGAGCAAGCCATGAAAAGTAACTTTTCCTCCAAATAAAATATGCTGTTTTTTCTTCAAATGTCGATAAATTAATGCAAAAACATCTCTTTTTAATAGTAATAATATCTAATTATTATTAAAGATAAATGGGTTCGCAAGGCGGCTTAGACCACGGTCGTAGGTGGCCTTGCTTAAACCGGTGTCGGTGAATGTAACATAAAGCTGTCAGTGGACACTGTCAACAATAATTATTTTTTTAAGATTGCGTGTCCGATTGCGTTTTAATTCCGTATTGATAAGCAGTTATTGAGTAAGTTCGATTAAATAATAACCAATTTGTTCCTAATTTATGCAGTCACAAATTGAGTGATAAATACAAATTTTAGTTTAATAACTCTTGAGATGTTGACGCTTATTTTGTTGTCTGTTTGTATTGTATCTATGTTGCTATGACAACACTTTTACCTCCGCCGGCGGAAAAGTGAAAAGTAAAGCTCCGGCGGAGGAAAAACGAAACTTCACGGCCGCCTACACAGTCGAGTAATAACGGATTTACTGACGTTTGAAGAAAAAATATGTTTTCTAGTTTTGTGTAACAATCTGCTTGGCAAGAAAGTGAAGATATTAAAAAGCTGTCGTAGATGCAAATATTCACACAAATTATGTTTCTGAAAAGGGTAAGCATTACTAACAAAAGTTGTGACATTATTATTTGCTCGATTTTTTTTTTTATAGAAAATGTTTGGTAAGTTGATACGTAAAAGTGCGTACAGACCTGACGCGACGCGCGCGCGACACGCACGCGACAGTCCAAATTCCTAAGTGTGGACGGGGCGCGCGCGCGGCGCTAGCGCCGCCTGTCCGAGGCGCGGCTCTACCCGTCTGTTGTCGGTTTTTCGACGGCAGATCAAAGAAATAGCGAGGGCAGTGTGGACGGGTAGTAGTGGGAGCGTAGCAATCGCGCGAGAATCAGTAAAGAAGTGCAATAGAACTTAGTCGCGTGGCGCGCGCGTCTGTCTACATGGCTCATAGCAGGCGCGCGAGGAAACCGTGCGCGTCGCGTTCGCGTCGCGTGCGTGTCGCGCGCGCGTCTCGTCATGTCTGTACGCACCTTTAAATTGGAAATGTGACTTGTCTTAACCTAAACATATTGCGTGGGCTGGGACATGCGACAGGGAAAAAATAGAAGACATTTAATTATACATTGCATTTCTTGTGTTTATATTTGGAAAGTAAGAAAACGAAATAAAATTAAAATAGAAGTGAAATAAAAGTCTTGTCCACTGCGAGATTATGGACTACTTCTTCAACTTAAAATTAAAATGTTTTTCTGTAAACAAAACAATACCTCTTAAAATTTCAAAAATTTTTAAACCAAGTTTAAGCTGTATTGTTGCTTAAAACATTAAAAAAATTATATCAACAATACATATGTATTGCAAAGTGCTTTATATTAAATTTAATCTAAGTATAAAATTAAAATTAATGCATCGACCTACCAAACGCTTTTTATAGAATAAAAAATTTAACTCAAATTAATTTGTACATTCTAGCATTTTATAATTTATAAAATGATTTTATGTATATATATCGAGTTAAACTCTAAAATAGCCATAGCACGAAGCTCCCAAGAAAAACGATGGGAAGCAAAATGTATGCATTTTATATTCATTTAACAAATTGCACTTTTTAAATCAGTTATAGTAGCAGCAGCATGCCCACGCCAGCCATGCAGGCGTATCCACGTATTACAGAAGACGCCGGCGCCGCGCCGGTTACGTCCTTTTTTAATAATTATAAAAATGCTAATATTCCGCTCGCCTAAATCAGGCTATGGGTAAGAGAACTTAAAAACGTACCCTTCTACTAGGTGTCCTAATTGTTCGTTTTTAACTCGGAAACGGTTAAAGGAAGCCATTTACATCTTATCATCATTAAAATAATTTTCAAAAGTATATGCAGGGTGTTATTTTTTTTCAAAATTTCTACTTTTTCGAAATATTTCTGTACAGAAATGTCATACGACCTTCTCCATGCCAAAATCGAATTCGGCATTCCCAAAACCCCCTCCTAAAGTATTCGAAACGAAAAATATCATCTACCTACGAAATTCCCTATTTCGTGGCTAAATATGAAGAAAATGCTAATTTTTAAGACGAAAAAGATATTTTATCGAATACTTACGTTATTTGATGTCCTATCGAAAAATGTTATAGAAGCGTGTCGTTTCGATCGACCCTCAAACGACGCAGACACTGGCCCAAACCGATTTGAGATATCTCTCTCCGCTACGGAGAAAATTGGGAAAATAGAAAAATTACGTTTAGCCAATTAAAAAAAAAAAAAAACGAAACGTCGTAAACGATCGAACGAAATACTGCGCGTTAAAGTACCCCAAGAAACCCATCCTTTTGCTATATACCGTTTAGTTATAACGCTTATACCGTATTACAATAATTACAGCTGATTTAATGAAAATCTCGATTTGTTTATCGTATTTTTTTTTCGAAAAAAATAGTTAGTTTTTAAGTTGGAAACGCTTAAAGAAATCCGTTAACTTCTCGCCATAATAAAAATACATGTTTTTAAAAAACAGGGTGGTAACGAAATTTATTTTTAAAAAATTTCTTCTTTTTTAAATTCCTCCGTTATTTAGCGTCTGACGAAAAAATTCATAAAAACTTTTTATTTCAAATTATCATTATATATTTTTTTTTAATTTAATAATTTTTGAGATATTTGCGAATAAGTTCGAAAAAAACGTCTTTTTTAAAAAGAGCGATTTTTTTAATTACAACGACAACTATAGATTAAACGCTATCAAAATACATATTTTTCAAACTCAAACTCAAACTCAAAATGCTTTTATTCGTCCAAAGATCGTACAATCTTGCTGACAAAGCAGGGAAAATAACAATTTTAAAAATAATATACATACATATACACTTAGTCTACCAGTCAAAGAGTAAAATACAATAAAATGAATAAACAAAACAAAGATACATATGCGTCAATAAAATGAAAATTACACAACAAAAATCTAAGTAAATATCCATACATATCACAGTCAATGTAAGTAAAATTTAAAAATTTTAGGCACCCAAGTATCAAAAATTATCCTCAAAATATTCTTGGATATCATAATAAGCTCTCGCAACAAGCAACCTTTTAACTTCCCTCTTAAATATCTTGCCATCATAAATCTCTCTTACCCGAGCAGGCAAATGATTGAACAGCAGACGCCCACCAAAAACGACCGAGCTATGAAACTGGGAAGACCTGGGAATGGGCAATGAAATTTGAAATGATCTTCTTGTATTGTGGTTAGTTGCATTTTTGCCTAAGGTGTTTCGATATTTTTTGTGTACCAGTGATACTGTTTCCAGGATGAATAACGAAGGTAATGTCAAAATGCTGTCTGCAATAAAAAGAGGTTTACATGAATCTCTTGATTTGGATTTATTCATATACCTTAGTGCTCTTTTTTGCAGGATAAATACTGTATGCATTAGCTGTTTAGCACAAGAACCCCAAAAACAAATGCCATATCGTAAATGGGATTCTATTAATGCAAAATATGCTTGTTTGGCAATAGTTTTTCCTAAGTTAATGGAAATTGTCTTTAAAGCGAAACAATTCGAAGACAACCTTTGGTTAAGGTGGCTTACATGCTTTTCAAACTTAAGTTTATTGTCAATATACAATCCTAAAAATTTGTTAAGAGTTGAATTGTTTAATAAATTATTGTCTAAATACACTGGACCTACACTTCGTTTAAAAGACATAATATTTGTTTTGGTAATATTAAAACATAATTTGTTTGCATCCCACCACATTTTTACCAAAGACAAATCATAATTAATAACATCTGTCAAGTCTTCCCCGCTTGCACCACTCCACAGAATAGTAGCGTCGTCCGCAAACAAAGTAAATTTTCCCGAAATAGGCAGGTTTACAATATCGTTAATATACAGCAAAAATAGAACAGGCCCCAAGACTGAACCTTGGGGAACCCCACACCTTAACGTTTGTTGGTCAGACACTAACTTGTTGTAAGAAACTGATTGTGTTCTATTATTCAGGTACGATTCAAACCAGCCAAGACTGGAACCCCTGAAACCGTAGGCATTTAGCAAGTGTTTTTTTCGTCTGCCCCGTAATTTTCGAGTTAGCTCGTGTTCGGTCTAGGTCGAGCTCACGTTCCCGCCCAATTAATACCTAAGTAAATTAAAATATATAACATACTCCCATATTATAAAATGGTGGTATGTAACATTCGACCTTGATGGCAGTCAAAATTAAGACTGTTGCGAGAAACTCGTCGGGCAACGAAAACCGGTAACCGGGTAACCGGTCACCGTCGTCCGTCACGTCAGACGTCACGCGTCAAAGTTACGGTTCAGGTGGGAAAAATGTTTTAAATTTCAAACAACGATATTTTTCAAAATACTGAACTTAAAGAATTTTAAAAGTAAATATCTGATATAATGGATCAGATCATTACCTTCGATAAAAGTCTTCAGACTCGTCTTCATGAATATGAAGAAGTGTTCTCCGGTTTAGACACCTTGCCCTATTCGAAAATTCAAAATGAATGGGCATATTACTTGGAACTTACTTTGGACCCAAATGGCTGGCAGGCGGTTTGGAAGATACCCAGACTAAAATGCGAGGAGCTGAAGATTCCATTTCCAACGGTTGTTTTGGCTTATGTACTGGATATGAAATATACTGATTTATCAGCACTAGTGAGAATTTTAGCTGTGCAAGATGATATTCACTTGCCAGAGAAACATTGTGTGCCTCTCACCCAGCTGTGGCCCACAAAACAGCAAGATAGAAGTATTGCCTTAAATTTGAATTCTACAGCTAATGCCTTGGACATGCTTAGATTCTTTTATATTCATATTTTAATGCCGTGGGATGAAGATAATGATTCTACCGATTGGAAAGGAACCCATCTACTTAGCAGGTAAAAATTATATAATAAAAGTATATTCGGTGCCTGTGCCTTTACTGGTAAACATTATTTTCAACATGTTGTGGGAGCAGTGAGCTCCTTTTTTTTTTTAACAAATATGAAATTCAGTTTAATTTGGATTAGTCTGATTTATCAGCAGTTTTTATATACAGTGGCTAAAGCAAATCAATGTTAAATTTAATTAACAATATTTTACCTATTTTAGTCAAGTTTAGGGTAGTTACTGTAGCGTCACTGATTTGCTGCCCTTCACGATCATGGGACAGACATCTGTTTGAGAAGTTTCTGTTCAGATACTGAGAAATTTTACTTGTTGTTCTTCTATATGAAAATTGAGTAATTTCAATTTGCTTTGGTTTTGGAGTTTGTTTTTTAGAGCCTAGTTTAAGAAAAATTTATTAAAACATTAACATTAAAATTAACTGACAGTTCACATTGTGATATAGGTATATTGACACTAATTGAATTTATGGAGAATCAACCCAAAGCCTGTTTTAATATCGCAATAAATACTTACATGATCGAGAATTTTAACCTTCTTGGTACTTTTAAGGTGGTGACAGGCTTGGGAGAGAAAAATAATGCACATTCCCTTGTCTGTATTTTTATCTTCTTTCAATTTAAATATACATTTAGTAGGCATGTATATATTTCTTCATATTCAGGTTGCGTTTGTATTATGATTTGAAAAATGGCAAAATTCCCAAGGCAACATCTGAACATATTCATGCTTTATTAAATGAAGCCCGAAGACTAAACAGTAAAAGGGAGCAACTTGTAAATATCTGTGATGATTTTGATAGTGATATTGAAGGCAATGATGGTAAGTACTTATGTCAGAATTTGTTTCATATCAAGTTTCATATGTATACTAATTATTGAATAAGTAACACGCTGTTAGATTAAAAATAATATACATATACAAAAAATATTTAAATGCTCATTGGCAAATTCAATATCTGTTATTTCAGATCAAAATATGGAAGTTCTCATTGAAATAAATGTTCGACTTATTGAAATACAAAATGAAATTCATTTACTTGAGAATGAGGTGTTCAGGAAAGTTATACTAAAGAGGCAAGCATCCAGTGAGGATAAAACTTCAAGATTGGAAGAAAAATCCCAGATTTGGATAATTTCTAAAAATAGTAAGTCTGTGACAATTAATTAATTTTAGGTATATTTAAGTAAGTAAAGTGATATGTGTGTTCTAAAAGGTGAGCTATTAGATCTTTATCTGGAGAAGTCTTATTAGAAATTCTAAGGTAGAGAAGACTATACTTAGAAGACTAGAAGACTATATTACATATTTTTTCTATATAGGTATTGAAACTTGCCGACCCCCAGTCTATGTCTTACCTTCTGAAAGTCGGCAGTCAGACACGTGATTGTACAAATTTTTTTTTTACAAACCTATTTCGACCCATCCATCACGTTGTGTATTTAGTATCTCCCTAGTTCTTTAGAGTTTGGAGCCGCAAAAGTCGTTTGTGTTTTTCTTTGTTGGGAACTATTGTTTCCCTCTTTTTTTTCTTATTTTAGCAATTAATACACCAAGAACATTTAATACATTTATTAAATAACGGAACCAGTCAGCACATGTTATAAAACAAATCTTAATAAATGATGAAAGAACATCTTAATTTTCTTAAAGTTCGGTATGAACATATGTAAGAAGTCATTTTGTTAAACTATAAATATTATACTTAATTATGCCATTCATAACTTGTAGTAACATCCAGGACCGTAGTACTTAATATGTACCATTTTTAATTCACGAATCAGATCACTTATCACATACAACACGCCAGTTATAGTTTAGGTATAACTTAACGTCTCAGTTATAACATATTATTGGTGAATATTTAATTTTTGAATGTTTTTTTTGTGGGTGTGGTACGTTGTACCTGATAATTATTGCATTCTTCTCTTCTCGTAATATTGTATTAGTCCAGAACTTAACGTAACAACGGTTACGATAATAACGAAGATTTTAAAATGGGAAACAAGTCAAGCAATATAATTAAACACCAAGAAAGCCGAAAGACAACGGTCCAGGAGTGGACACATAGTTTCTAACAACTCCTGTCGGATATCCATGGATTTTGTCAATTAATCATTGACTTAACTTGTTACCCTCTCTACAACCTATCGCTTCAATGCCAATACATTACTACTACTACTATTGTTGTTTTGTTTTCTGTTTCTTAGTGATTGAACCTTATTTTTAACAACTCATGTACTTCATTCTTCTTAATTTTGTGACTTGTGTAAGACTGTAAAGTTATTGACACCAATAAATTATCTATCTATCTATCTATCTATCTATTCGCGTGTACGTACCTCTGCATATTCCCATTCATTCAGACATCACAAAACAACGTACAATTCAAATTCAACCAACTATCGTATCATACACTCGGGATATTTAGTTGTACGCAATTAAATAATTAAAATTTCGGGAGTTAGGGTTTATTTGGGATCAGAGTTAGTTTGACCAGGATAGCATTAAACGTGACAAAACTTATGGAACCCATTTTTTACTTGATATAATTTCCCTTCCCATTTTCGTGTAATTGCGCTTACCTGGAAGAATTTGGTTAACTGATTTTCCTCCCCCAGCCCTCTTAGCCATTCCCCGAGTTATAGGGGTTCGCGAGACTATGGTCTAGGTCTTGTCTCGGTCTCGAAAACGAGACCGAGACCTGGGAATTAGAATCGAGACCGAGACTTACCGATCGAGACCGAGACCAAGGTAACGAGACTCTCGGCCTCGGTCCCGAAAAATATTTTTATTTGTTGAATTTTCAAAACTTGTGTTTCTGAAAAAAATCAAATTTTTATGTATGTTATTGGCAATTTATGCCAACGGGGTCCAATCAACCAAAAAAATTGAAAAATCGTGCAAATCCTGGTATAACGCTTGTTTATTATAAATTGGGCTGTTTCTTTTTAAGATTCTAGAAGAAATGTTATACTGTTATGTACATAACTTGTAATTATGTAGATAACTTATTTTGAGCCATTTCCAAGCAATAAACAGCTATGAGTTTTCACATTTTTCGTAATATCCACAAGGTAATAAAATATCGCGTATCCAATAAAACAACTGGACATTTGCTTCTGGTACAACCGTGTCAGATTAGTATATTAAAAGATGAATGGCCACCTTTGACGATATCCACTTATACAGTATATACCGTATACTTATACAGAGTGACCCAAAATTAGTGGACGAAGCATTAGCCCTGTAGTTATTGGTCAAAAATACCTTAAATTTTTTTCTATAAAGATATATTGGGAAAGGTCCCCTACGGGCCATTTTCTGAATTCTAAATATTAAACTTAGCTTACTTATGGAAATTCCAAAATTTTAAAACTCTATTTTACACAATTTTTGGAATTTCCCTAAGGCTAAGTTTAATATTTAGAATTCGGAAATGGCATAAGAAATAGAAAATTTTAGTCAGGTCAGGTGCTTATCATTTTGGTAGTGAATCTAAAAAATTAATATCAACTTTTTCGTGGGCTATTTTTTTATTTTCTTTTCAAATTTTGAATATGTAAAAAAGTGCCGCTTATTTCGTATCATTAGGACGCAGTGTTTTGAGAAAAACGGATTATAAATGGATTCCGACTGCCAAAAACGGGTGTAAATTGAATGATATAGTTCATCAAATTTTCAAAATCTGTTATAACTTTTTTCTGGAACAAGTGTTTCTACTATTTTATAATAATATGAAGTTTTGTAACGTCAAACCGATTTTTTGGGGAATATCAAAAATTATAACCTTCATTTTACACCCGTTTTTGGCAGTGAGTATACTTTAAAATCCGTTTTTATCAAAAACGCTGCGTCCTAGCGAAACAAACTAAAAGGCACTTTTTGAAAAAAAAAAGAAAAAGATAGCCTAAAAAAAAGTTAATTTTTAAATTCACCCCCTAAAATGTTCACAACTGACTAAAATTCTTTATTTTTAATTCCATTTTTAAATTCAGAATATTTAAGTTAGCAGAATTTTAAAACTCTATTTTACAGCGTTTGGGAAATAATTAAAGAAAACCATAATCAGGGGTCCATTTTTAAGAGGCTCTAGCTCCCTTCCCAATATATATTTATAAGAAAAATGTTTGTTGTTTTTGACCGATACATGGTTGATGTTTCATCCACTAATTTCGCGACACCCTGTATACCGTTAAATTTTAAGAATTTTCAAAATAAATTTTTCCATATAATACAGAATGTTTGAAAATGACATCACTTTGTATGGCTATGCTACAACTGACAAGAAATG
>JAEQML010075559.1:0-13779 GCA_016904865.1 Pissodes strobi
ACTCTCTTCAACGCTATATTTCCCACTCTACTTTCGACCGCCTCTCAATACCTCACATTTTGTGACGTTACGGGTTACCAGTTTACTCTCCAGGTGCATTGAAGGTTAAAGAAAACATTCTTAAAATCGATATCTTCGGTATCGGCATAAAATATTTGCTAACGAGCAATGCTACACATTTATTCTCAATTTCAATATTGGCAAGTATCACAGTTTCTTCTAAGTCTTAATACTGACTGAATACCTTCACCACTGGCGTGCAAACCAGCCCCTGCAGTGCGGGAGGACCCTGGAGTATAGAGGGGCCTCGTAGGGGCCCCTCCTTATAAAAAATTTTGTATTGAAGTAACATTTAATTTATTTTAACTTTTATATAATTAACTTTTGTATAGAGTTAATTTAATTTTTGGCATGATAGCTTGTAGCCGATGTTTTACGTGCATTTATATAATTATCTATCTAAGTGCGAATTACTTTAATTTTTAAACTTATCTTTATCGAGAATTCTCGTTATCACAAGAAATTCGGACAACGCCAATACCGGTAACCGCGCCCTCGGGTAACCGGCAACTGTTGAAATTTGAAATGCAATAAACTGAAATCTGTCGAGTCGGCGAAAACAATTTCGGGGAATCACCTGTCGTCACCTGATTATATTCCGATTCGTCTCGAATGGGTAATGGGTTGTTGTTTGATTTGACTTGTTACTTTTGGTCGTTCGTATAGAAATACCGTACTTCTCTTTTTCTGGACTGATATAAGTGCTTATTTGGAGTTTATTGAATTTAGATTAGTTATTTTTGAAAGTTTATTGAAATTGTCAATAATGAGCAGTTTTCGAAAGTATGCAAGTGGTGCAAATAAAAGGAAAGTGGCTGAAAAAAAAGAAGATTCTGAAAATCGAATCCTTTTTTCAAAAGAAACCGACTACTTTAGATATCGAAAACCCGTGTACAGGGTGTCCGGTTATAAATGTAACCCCCCTTTAACTTTTTTATTTACCCTCGTATAAAAAAATGTTAAATACAAAAGTTGTAAGGATCTTCATATAGTTTTCTGCGGTGTTACTAGAAAAACAATTGAACATCGAAATTCTACTGTACAAATTAAATTAATGTTTTTTTTTAAATGGGACACCCTGTATATTCTTCCGGATATCGGTAGAGCTCTTTAAGATGAGTTCAGTAATATAAGGTTTGTTGGGTCTAGCTATAATAGTTACCAAGTAAATTGCAAGAATGTCGGGTATCTGATTATTACTGAACCCCTCTCCTAAATTCTTTATTTGGTGAGGTAGAAAAAAATGTTGTATACAAAAGTTGTAGGTTCCTTCAGAAACTTTTCTGCGGTGTTACTAGAAAAACAATGGAACATCAGAAGAGCTTCTGAAGGAAGAATTTTTTTCTAGCTAATTTAGGAGAGGGGTTTAGTAATAATCAGATACCCGACATTCTTGCAATTTACGTGGTAACTATTAGAGCTAGACCCAAGAAACCTTATATTACTGAACTCGCCTTAAAGAGCTCTATCGATATACAGAAGAATATACAGGGTGTCCCATTAAAAAAAACATTAATTTAATCTGTACAGTAGAATTTCGATGTTCAATTGTTTTTCTAGTAACACCGCAGAAAACTGTATGAAAATCCTTACAACTTTTGTATTTAACATTTTTTTATACGAGGGCAAATAAAAAAGTTAAAGGGGGGTTACATTTATAACCGGACACCCTGTACAAGTTCTACAATGGCCTTAGAAGAAACAAAGGAACATGATTCTATTAGTGCTACGAAATACCCTGTTCATGGCTCCGAAATCAAAGGTAATTATTTTTTAAGATCATAAAGTGTGACTAGCAGGAATTTGTTTCTACTAATATAGTCACAAAATAATAATTTTGACTTACATATACATATGCACAGTCACAGTTGAAAATCAGTTTGTTGAGTTTGTTATTCTTTCAGATGGTGATGAATTATTGTTTGAGTTTAATGAGTGACCACTTCAAGTGATATTGGATTATTTCTAAACGTTACGCTGGACGATAGTCTTAAAAAGACAGTCAGTTAATATTGAACCGCACAGACCTTTAGGACCATTTCCAAAAGATGCTTTAAATTGATCATTTAGTAGTAATTATTATAAAAGGACAGGAACTGGTCACGATTTAGAAAGGTAAATGATTTTACATCTTCTATTTTTAAAATGATACTAAAATATGGTATTTACTAATTTTAATAATTCCATATAATGGGCAAAAGCAAACGAGTGTGTACAGGGTGTTCGCGTATGTTTTGCCCAATAGCTATCTTCTTTAGTCAAGTTTAAATTAGGAAATTTTAGTACTTTTCCTGAATCGTCAGAATCTAAAAATGACACATGTCAATAGCTTGTCAAATTATTGACAGATGTTTTATTTATTTTAAATGGACCCTGATTTTATTTTGTTAGTCAGTAGAGCTCTTTCTTCTGATTTCAAATTTATATAATTTTATTACATTTCGTCCATTAGTTTTGGAAATATAGGGGTTTAAACATTTAAAAAATTGTGATATAATTTGCGTTAAACTGTTGTTAGCCATGATCAAGACAACGAATGAACAACGCCATTTTGACGTTCATCTATCATTTTTGGCGTTTCGTGAAGTGTACAATATTTGTATATTTTCACAGAATTTGGATAGCATACTCGGAGAAACTAAATGGCGCATTCCTTCCTGAAAGATAATCGAGACATTTAAAAAAAAAACGTTTTGAAGAGGCTCATTGACATCACAAGAACTATGGCAATTTGAAACTTTCCATTTTGTGGACATCGAGATACTATTCTGATTATGAAAATAAGTTAGGGCCAGATTCTTCAGAAGGTGTATTTCTTAACATTGTAAAATTTTTAGCAAGATATGATCCGGTTCTTGAGATGCACTTCAATAATATGCAAAAGAACGAATCATTACCTAAGTCAGGCCCGTCTCCAGGGGTGAGGCGGCGAGGCAGCCGCCTCGGGCGGCCGATTTTTAGGGGCGGCCGTTTCAATTTTTTCTATAAAGTTTTAATGTGTTTGTATGTAACACGGTAAACACTCGCAATGAATATAATATATAAAACGCTTCATTCGTACTATAAGCAGCTCATCGCGCGTTGTATGCAATAATATCCAACGCCTTCAAAAATTAAACCCCACTATATAAACGGTCTATTCGCAATTAGCATTAGTAATTTTAATTCGCAGTGAATGAAAAATCGCATTAACAGTCGCAACTGCTAATGAAAATTCGCGACTTTGCACATCTTTAGGGACGGGCGACATCGCCCTAAAGCGATTCAGGACATTTTTTACGGAAGTGGCCGAAACGCAACCCGATTGATTGATCGATTACTGAACAGCACGTGGGCGGGGCGAGCGCATGTTACATATTAGGAGATCGACTTTATTGTTTTATTTAATGCAAGCGTGTTTTCTTGTTTACTTAGACAACTCTATCTGCCTTTTGTTTTTGAGTTGAGCAGAGCTGTGTTTTAATGGTAAGTTAATGTTATACATATTATTACATAAGTAAAAGTAATAAATCTGTTGTCTTAAGATTAAATGGGAGAGGCTCGCGGCGTGCAATTCGGAAATATTGGTCATTTGGGTAAATTATATGAACTCTTTTTTGATAGATAACTAATATTTGTAGAAGTAGTAATAAGAATAAGATGAGTAGGAATCCAAGAAAAACAAAACGGTTATCAGGAGCAGAATACCGTAAGATTAAAATTAAAAAAGAAGATGAAAAAAGAGCATTGTCCAATTCATTCTTAAAATTTTTAACCAAAACAGACCACGAGCTGCCATCTTCGTCAGGTAAGGAAAACTTTTTTTATTTTCAGAAATTGAGAAAAAGCTGTAGGGTGGTGCTTTTTATCAGATTGCATAAAACACAAAAAAGCTAGAATCAATGCACCAGGACCAGGCCAATATTTTACTAAATCATTTTGTCAAAATAGTCTTTTACAGAAAGTAATATTTTATAGGAGCTAATACTGTCATTATTAACAGCAATATTCGTTGAAATAAGTGAATTTTAGTAATAATTTTTTTAAAATATTTCTACAATAGACCAATCTGCAACTATAGTTAACGCCAAAGACAGCAATGGCACTATAATCCAGGAAAAGTCTAATGAGGCTTCAGAAACCAAGGAAAACGAAGATAATATTAATGATAACGAAATGAGCTATACCACAACAGAACAGCTAAATGTCGTTTTGGATTCAAGTAAGTGGTTTTAAAAGTTTACTTAATAACCAAATATTAACAGGCAACTTATCTTTTTAGAACATGGTTTTGACTATGAGGATCCTGGGATCCTTCCTTTATCACAAAAAAATGTGGACCATTTAGTTAAACTTAGTCCAGCCGAAAGCGAAAGACTAGACTATGATTTTCCGCTTAATTCAGAAGGGCGACGTTTTACTTCTTCAAATTATTATAGAAAAATGGCTAATGAAGAAAAAATTAGAAGAGATTGGTTGGTATATTCCAAAACAATGGATTCTGTCTACTGCTTTCCGTGCAAAATATTCTACTCAGGTGCTCATTTTCTTTCCTGTAGTCTTACTGAAAAAGACGGGTTTTGTCAGTGGAAAAATTTAGCTAGAGCACTTAGTTCCCATGAAATTAGTAGTTGGCACATGGAAAATTATAGAAAGTGGAAATTTTTGCAAAAATCACTGACCACTAATACTATTGACGCCATCCAACAAAGGCTCTTAGAGACAGAAAGAGAGCGTTGGAAAAATATAGTAAAACGAATCATTTCAGTTATTCTTTTCTTGGCAGGTCAAAATTTGGCATTTCGTGGTTCATCAGAAAAAATTTATGCTCCAGAAAATGGCAATTTTTTAAAAACTATTGAGCTTCTTGCAAAATGGGACCCTATTATGCAAGAGCACTTAAACAGAATTCAAAAAAGTGAACATATTAATGTTCATTATTTGGGACACAATATTCAGAACGAACTTATTGAAGCTATTGCCAACAAAATCAAAATGAACATTATTGCTGACATTAAAAAATCAAAATATTTTTCTATTATTCTTGATTGCACCCCGGATAAAAGCAAGGTAGAACAAATGACTGTAGTATTAAGGTATGTAATACTTAACCCTCTGCAAGTAAAGGAAAGTTTTATCAAAATTTGGCCAGTGGCTGAGACTTCTGGGCAAAAAAAGCTGACTGATTTGAATTTGGACATTCAAAATATACGCGGCCAAAGCTACGACAATGGCGCAAATATGAGGGGGAAAAATGTTGGAGTACAGAGACGAATTTTAGACATAAATCCACGTGCAATGTTTGTACCTTGTGCTGCGCATTCCCTGAATTTAGTAGTTAACGATGCAGTAAAATCCACATTTGAGGCAGTCAACTTTTTTTCAACTATTCATGCAGTTTATTTATTTTTTGCCGCTTCGACACAACGATGGAGTATATTAACAAGAAATATAAAATATTTAACATTAAGACCGTTAAGCGAAACCAGATGGGAAAGTCGTATTGAATCAATAAAAGCTTTCAAATATCAGATCGGAGACATTTACGATGCCTTAATAGAGATCACCTCTTCTCAGAATTTCGATGCAAACATTAAAAATGAGTCGGACAGTTTGGCCAAAAAAATTAAAAATTTTAAATTTTTAGTATGTACCGTGCTTTGGTATGATATTTTAAACAAGGTCAATCCTGTGAGCAAACTTTTACAGAGTCCTGATTTAAATATTGTGGAAGCAACTAACACCTTGGAGTCATTGGGTAAGCATTTTGAAGGACTTAGAACTGACAAGTATTTTGAAGAGTTGTTAGTAGATGCAGCTGAATTGGCCCAAGAGCTGGAAATCGAATGTAATTTTATGCAAGACCCTAGATCTCGACCACGAAAAAAAACTAAACTTTTTACGTATGAATCTGACGATGAGCCTTTATTAGATCCAAAATTTAAATTTAAGGTCGAAATATTTTTTGTTGTAATAGATACCATAAGCCAACAAATTGAAGAAAGGTTTCAGCTTTTAAAGAACCATTCTGATTACTTCTCATTTCTGTACAACATTTCTTTGCTTGCATCTACGAATAGAGAAGATTTAACAAAACTATGTATGGACTTACATATATATCTAACAGATGGAGAAAGCAAAGATATAGACGGTTTGGAGCTTAGAGACGAAATTTTGTCATTGATTGCGTTTACAAATAATAGCAATTTTAAAGGCCCAATGCAAACTTTACAATATTTATCGAGTAATGACCTTGAAAATAATTTCGCAAATCTCACAATAGCCTTGAGGATTCTCCTTACTTTGCCTGTGTCTGTAGCTGGTGGAGAAAGAAGTTTTTCTAAAATAAAATTAATAAAAAACTACTTGCGTTCTAGCATGCTACAGGAACGGCTATCCAGCTTGTCGATAATCTCGATTGAACACGAGCTAGCCAACAACTTAAGTTACGAAGATATAATTCAAACATTTGCGGAAAAAAGAGCCAGAAAATGTTTGTAGAAATTTATAAGCTCGATTATTTATTTATAATTATTTGTTCGTTTGTATTCGTTTTTAATTAAAATATGTTTAATACATTCAATTTTTTATTTAGATCTTCAGCTAAGATATGTCTTTTTAAAAAACTTTCAATAAAAGTAAGCATTTGTATCTAAAGTAGTTATCTAGTCTAAATTAGTTCCCAGAGGAGGATAACAGTGTAGAATCCCCCCCCCCCCTTCCTTAATTGGTCTGTTGTAAGGGGCGGCCAAATCCTGCTGCTCGCCTCGGGCGGCCTAAGGCCTGGAGACGGGGCTGCCTAAGTAATAAAGTAATAGATCACAAAATAAATTTATTGCCCTTATTTCTGATACAATTCAGAGAACCATAGTTGAAGACATCAAAAAGAGTCCGTTTTCCCCCCATTGTTGATACAACCCAAGATATTAGTAAGGAATATCAGCTAAGTCTTGTGATCCGATACATCAATACCAATACCATGGATAAGAAGTACAATGTGGCAGAATCTTTTTTTGGGTTTTTTTAAGTGACGGGTCAAAGGGCAACGGACTTTGAAAATGAAATTCTTGCATTTTTAAAACCACAAGGAATTTCGCTTAGCAAATGTAGAGGACAGGGCTAAGATCGAGCCGCAAATATGAGTGGTAAGATATTCTCTGGTATAGTTTTTGGTATAATTAAACATGATATTCTAATAAAAGGAAAATTATATGCTTTTTACTTTCCAGGTAAATACTCCGGACTACAGGCTTTAATTAAAAAAAAGACAGTCTAATGCTGACTATATCCACTGCACTGCACATAGCCGGACTTTAATTTTAAATGGCTCTGTAAATAACATTATCGAAATTAGGTTTTTTTTTTACACAATTCTGTGTCTATATGTGTTTTTTAGCGAAAGTCTATCGCGCTGGCAAAGTCTGAATAATGAAATAAAAGATAGCGGCATTGTTAAATTAACTCTAAAAAACCTTTGTTCTACAAGATGGTCATCAAGAGCCGATAGTATTATATCGCTAAAAACGCACTATTTAGCATTCGTGAAGTGCTTGTCAAACTTGTCTGTAGTGGTTAAGAAAAAATCTGATAGAGATGAGGCGAAAGCACTACTAAAGAAAATAGAAAATTTAGAGTTTATCTTTTTACTTACATTTCAAGGTAAAGTTTTTGAATACGTAAATTTACTTTATTAAAGCACTTTACAGAGCACTGGAATCGATGTTGGTCAAGCAACAGATTTAATTGCTAGTGTTTTCGTTAAGCTACAAAATATTCGAGACAATTATGAAGATGTTTTTGAAATGTCCGTAGCGACCGCAAAAAAAATGGAATATAGAGACGAACTTAGAAAGTTAGATAGCTAAAAAAACCAAAACATTTTTTGATTAGATGGCTGTTGATGAGCCTATTGAAAATCGTACCAAATATTTTAAGATATCGGTATTTTACGCATCTCTGGATACTATTAGTACAATTTGAAAAGAGATACGAGGTATTCAAAAATATTTATTCAAGTTTTGAAATATTAAAACCACAAATATTATTTCAAGCTGAAGAGTGTGAAATTATAAGTAAAGCTAAAAAATTAACAGACAAATACCCTGACGATTTAACACCGAATTTAGCTACTGACCTAATACAAACAAAACACTTACTTGAAAATCAATTAAAAGAAATGCATGGTATTAGAGAATTTGCAGAATTCATCTTTGACAAAAATGAATTACTGATCAGTAGCATACCCGACTGGTGTACAGTATTTCAATTATTTTTAGTTCTCCCAGATACATCAGCCCAATCTGAGAGGACTTTCTCAAAGTTAAAATTAACAAAAAACTTTGTTAGATCAACGATGGCTCAAAGTCGTCTTAGCTCCTTGGCAATAATTTCTGTAGAACACGAAAGAGCAAATCATGTACACTAATGTACAGGGTTATTGACTATATTTGGACCAATAGATAACTTTTTTATTTGAAGGATTAGAAAAACGTTTAAATTAGAAAAGTTGTAGGATTTCGCTCAAAGCGCTAGAATTTGATATCAGAAAAAACAAACGAACCCAAACTAACCCGAACGAACGTCGTAAAGCTGTCAAAAACGACTAACTTAGGCTTTTTTAAATGGAATGCCCTAAATAATGTTACATATTCTGATTCTACGTAAAATTTCGAGTATATTTCATTTAATATAACATTCCACTGTTTTCGCGCTATCGATCGCTATTAATATGATTTCTACGCCCTTCGTATATGAATTTACTAAAGTCATTACATCGAGAAATGTCAGTCGTCAGTAATAATTAAGCATGCAGTGCAAAAGTGAAAAAAGTTTATTGTCACTCATTATGGGCTACACTCAACAAGAACAACTTAAGCATTGTTTATATTAAATTAAAACAAATGAATTAATTACAAAAAATGTGGAAATAATATTGAATATTCACTTTAACAGGTGTTCAAAGTGACCTCCGTTTTGTTCGATACAAAGACGATAACACGTTTTTAAGAGGTGGACGGCATCCCTCAACGACTGCTTCTGGTGGATTCGAATAAACTGTATTTCTTCCAAAATTTTCTGCCTTAAATCTGCTAAAGTGTAGAATGTGTATTAATGATGCACTCGCTCTTTAACTCATCCCCAGAAAGACCTGTCCATCAAAGTAAGATCAGAGCTATTGGGACACCATCGAATTGAACCATTCTTTCCAACCCAAGTCTCATATTTTTCATTTAAGAAGTGAGTCACGTTTGCCGTGTTGTGAGCAGGGGCACCATCGTGTTGCCAAATAGATCGGTTGAGGATATTAAGCGATAATTCATCTAAAAAGTTCTCTATTTCGTCAGTGAGAAATTGGTAATATCTATCACCAGTTCGACCACCTTCGTAAAAAATAGGCCCTAATATTCTATCACCAACAACGCCACACCAAACACTGAAAGCTTTCCATCCTGATGTTTTAACAGCTTTAACAACGCGTTTTCTTGACTCCAATTAAGGGTATTATGTCTATTATAGACACTTTTTGATGCAAAGCATGCTTCTTCTGTCCATATTTTTCTGTCACAAAAATTATCGTCCATGCGTAGTTGTTCCAACATAGTATTATAAAATTCAAGTCGTTGGCGTTTATTTTCTTCGGAAAGCTGTTGAACTTTCCAAAACTTATAAGGTATGTATTTGAACTTCTTGAGTGTGCTTTGAGCTCTGTAAAATGTGGTATTTAATGTTTCACATGCTGTAGGTATAGAGTGAGTAGGATTTTCTAAAAATTATTTAATGTTTAGAAACAAATTAGTAAAATCAAGTTTTGTACATACCATTAAAATAAAGAAGAACATCTAGCTGAATACGACCGTCAGGTTGTCGCACTGTCCATTTTTTCTTTTAAAATCATGAGAATTTATTATTTTCCTGTAGACTTTCGCAAAGGTGTTCAAACTATGAACTTGCAGGTTCAGATACAACCTTGCATATAAAGCCCTAGCTTATCTCTTATTTTTATTACATTTAACGTATGCCCTAAATACATTAATTTGTACTTGTTGAGTGTAGCCCATAATGAGTGAAAATAAACTTTTTAAGTTTTTCCAGATGCTTAATTGTCACTGACGACTGACATTTACCGATGTTTCCATAGAAACCCCGTAATGACTTAAGTAAATTCATATACGAAGGGCGTAGAAAACATATTAATAGTACGATTTTCAATCGGGGGGGTGGGGGGTGGGGGTGGCAGAAACATTTTGCACGCCGCTGACCTTCACTGAATACCAGGCTTTTAAAATACAGTAGAATAGAATGATGCTGTGAAACATCGTGCAGACCACAAAGGTGATACCCATGAAATAACACAAGGCTTACTTTTAGCAACGTACCGAATGATTTGTTTGTTTTTTCTTCTCAAACGTTCCGTAGAGTTAAATGTCACATTTCATATTATCACAGAAATCTTAACAAAGAAACAACAGCGCCATCAGTGTGTGCAACAAAACGACTTCAAGCAACGAAGACATTTGCATCCCCCCCGACTTCCCTATTTTTTCAATAATTTACCAATATTTGATCTAAGAATATTAATTTTTATGGTCGGAGCTTAGCGTCTTGCAAGCATCTGTGTACAGAACTGTTTCAGACAGCGTATCTCCCAAGATGTCACACTTCCCAGTCTATAGTACATACGAGGATCGTGGTTCCGAGCTATGAAGCAGCTAAGCACCGCAAAACAACCAAAAGGAGGTGTTTACTAAAGAAATCATACAAACTTCTGCAGTTATGGCCCATAACAATTGCTGTTATATTCATACCTCACGCGCTGCAGCGAAATTATATTGAAAAATGCACTATTCACGATTGGAATTGGCCTACAAGTAGAATCTTCAACTAGCTTAATTATAATAGTGTTTTCTGCATTAAACACAGGTAGTAGTTAATTGAAAAAGAAAGTTGCTCGTTACGCCCAGGAAAAAGATAAGTCTAGTAACACTGCGAATACCATAGGAACGTACATAAACATCTCTAATCACATCACATCAAATTTTGATTTAATGGAATACGCCGTTTTCAAAACTTTTAGAACACTAAGACTAGTTAAGAGAAAAATAATTTGATCTAATACCTGCATAGACATTTCAATTTGAACTCCCGACGTAACTGCTTTGGCAAGAGAATTCCGGCGATAATTGTTGGGGTCAATTGAGGGTTTTCTTCGACTCAAATGTCTTTCTACCCATTTTAACATAGTAAGTACTGAGTCTGTTGAAGGTAAACGTCTTTCGGCGGACGTCTTGATGATGTGTGACGATGTGACTCTGAAGGTAGCCGCCATACCTTTCAAGGCCTGAAAAGAAATAATATTTAGCAATGATTTGTATTAATGATTATTAAATGATCTAGTAGCGGATATTGAGATCAATTAGTTCAGATTATCAATTGTTTTTTTTTTTCATTAAACAATTTAAAGAAAAAGTTACCAGTCAGTAGGTGTTAAAATGTATTACTTCAATTTCAAAGAATATTATCTTACCGCTAGTAAAATGAGTAATGCACAAAAAAAATATTTTTGAACAAGACTTAAAATGTCTTATAATTTTGCGATTTGGCATGATTGTTTACCGTCGGCCAACTGCTTTGGACGAATATTTCCCTCATGTAAAAAAAAATCCCATTAGAAGAGTGCAATTCTCAGAAAATTACAGCGATAATTGCACTGTAGAAACCGAAAGAGCACGGCGATAATTGCATCGTACGTATCTATGGTAATTCCATTGTAAACTTACGATGACAGCGACAATTTATAAATAACGTCAAAGTCAAGTGAATATATATTATTAAAAATGTCTCGTTTCGGATTAAAAAAATCGTATTTTTGCGTCTCTGTACTTTGTTTACAGTTACATATACGTTTTTGTATCAAAAAAAGAATAAAAATGTATTTTTTAAACCATGTCCTTATTGGAAATATTCCCCCGATTTACACTCGTGCATCAAAATAACCAGATAATTTTGCATTCGAGCGTGTTGTCTTAGAAAAACTGCATTCGGTCATTTTCATATTTTCGAAAAAGAGTGTCGGGCTCTTTCTCATAAATATGAAAATGAACTCATGCAGTTTTTAGACAACACACTGTCATGCAACATTATCGGTAATTTTGATGCACTTGTGCAATTACTTCCGATAATTAATGAAAGAAAAATCCAGCGGACAATTATCTGCCGAAGTTTCGCGTGGTTATAAATTGACCAAAAATTCATTTGTTATTATAAAAAAAAACGACTATTATGGTATGATCGTTTACTGTCGGGCGTTCATGGGGATCGTCTATTTATGTTATGTGGTAACGAAAAATATCAAAGGCCGGCGGTTTTCACAGTTAGAAAAATTTTTAGTGGTAAATTCAAAGTGCAATTTTTTTATGAATATGTTATTAAATTTCGATGAAATATGGATGATTATATCACTGGGCGACGTTTTTGACGGTTGTAAACATTCGGCCGAAGCAATTTACAGTTCAAAGAAACGCATACAATTTGGACTGTTTTACCGTCGGCCATCAGTTTCATTGGATTGATATGTTGCAAGTTGTAAAACGAAGATATTAACGTGAACCGACGAATCGGATCGTTAAAACACCTTGTAAACAAATTAAAAAGATGTAAAAAAATACAAACAATTTTAACTGATTGTTTGCCGTCGGCCATCAGTTTCAGTAAACTGATAATATTGCAAAACGACGATATCTACTTGGGCTGACGAATCGGGAGTTAGTAATATTTTATAAATAATTTAAATGTTATCAAAGAATTGAATATGATAATTTAAGATTGTACAACATATAAGTAACTAATTTTGAAATATTAATATATAATATTGTAACAGTAATTAAATAGTGCTTTGAAAATTATTTTCAAAACGCCTCCTCAGGAAGTAGCAGTTTACAACGTTTACAAAAAGTAGGTAACATTATATCCATATGTAATTTGACGACAAATTTTCAGATTATAACAGAGACAAACCACGAATGTCTCTGATTATAGCAAATCATAACCCACAATGGCTGACGTCAAAATCCCTGCATGTAGTCAATAACAACACTACGTAAACAATACAATAACCTCATAACATACTGTCAGTAATATTGATAATATATTAACAAATAATCAAAGCTTTCTTCAAAATTCCTGTAATTAAACTTTGTGAAAAATGCAACATATGGCAATACATGAGTTTAACCCTCCAATTCCCACGCTTGCCTTGAGGCGAATCCTAACAATTCAACGTTCTAATAACGAATCTATATTTTATTGAAGCAATGACCATGCGGGCCTGTAGGCAGCCATTATGCGCAATCGTAAGAAGCATCGTTTAAACGAAACGGACCATAATTTTGGTAATAGTGTAATAGTGCTTAGTCGCCTACGATAGGCTATTGTTTACTATGCATAACTATACTCTATTTCGAAATGGTGCGGAGTAATAAAACCTACTTATAAATGCAAAACGCTAACAGAGTGGTCAAATAAATTTTTGTGATTTCTAAATATTTAGCCACAGCTGTTATTGTCTGCTGTATTATATTTTAACCATTCCACCCTCTTTTGTATGGCAATCCCCCTGCAAACAATAGGCTTTATTAGCAAAGGGACCATTTTCTACCTGCAGTAGCGTACGTTTGGGTATTTAATTTAAAATACATGTTTTACCTAAGTACTTTTATTTATTCACTTATTTATGTATATTCA
>JAEQML010075560.1:0-13778 GCA_016904865.1 Pissodes strobi
TTTGGTAGGCTCTATCGCTCGGAGGGCGATAGAGACAACATATAAACTTGGTTAATCCCTTGGCGGTGAACTTGAGCCACATGACGTCAAGGTTGCTCGGTGCGAGTGTTTCCTCGCGGTGACATGAAAGGTCGCTTCGGACAAAAAGGCATATTCCGAACTTATATCTAATTAGCATTTTTGGAATGAATATTTACATGTTGGCAAATTAACCGTATATTGTATGTTGTATGAAGTGAAGTTTAAAATAAAATAGGCCTAACTCTAATTTTGAGTCATCTTCTTGATTTTCAATCCTTTTTAGAAGCCGATAATTATGGGAGACAAAACTTAGTTTTATAGCCTGATCAGTGGTTAGACTGTTCCAAAGTTTTCGGTGAACTCTTCCAAAAGTACCTACTAAAAGTTCGTTCTGTAGATGCTGAAGAAGTAGGGCATGAAATTGATTATTGTTGCCACTTCTGCAAATTCTTTGCAATTAATGCTTCCAATCAATACCGATTTTGTAGAGGTGTTATTGATCCAATGCATTACTCTGCAGTGCCTTCGATGACGACTAATGGACGAAATACGGAGACGGAGTGGCGGTGACTCGGAGTGGCGGTAACTCCAAGCCTCCGACGCAACGGACGAACCTATTATGCAAGGGTAATCGGTAGGGAAATTTTCAGTGAAATTTATGAAAATTTCACTGAAATGGATGAAAATTTCATTGAAATTTCAGTATAAATTATGAAATCTTAAACGAGTTGAAATTTTCAGTTGAATTTTTAAATTTTTCACTGAAATTTAATTTTTCAAAGAGTGAAATATTTCACTTTCGAAAATATCAAAAAAGAAAATTTTATTTGAAATTTTCAAACGGCACAACCCTACTTATAGCAGGTCATTTACGTACCTATCAGCAAAGAGAATGCTATCTATTACAAGAGCAGATTATCAACTTTTAATTTTACCTTTTACACCCTTGCCAACAGGGATTGTTTCTCTTTCCCTTGGCATGAGTGTCTGAGTAAGAGGGGTTCGTCTGAAATCGCAACTTGTATATTCAGAGCATTGGAGTATTATTCTAAGAAAGGCACTACTTTAGTTTCGTTATACTCAGATGGCTGCTACGGTCAAAACAAGAACTCGATCGTAGCAGCTATGCTGCTTTATGTTGTAAATAACTTTGATGGATTTAAAAGAATATCTTTGAGATTTTTTGAGTCAAACCACGGACAAAATGAAGGAGACTCCGCACACAGCGCGATCCATACCGCAATAGCCGGAGCTGGAGATATCAACAAACAACCTTTTTTTCAAGTACAGTCATTGTAACGATAACTATGATGCCATTGAACTTAAAAGACTAATGAAAACATAATGGAAATAAGACTTCAACAATTAAATAAAGCGCCCGTGAAACTTAGTAAAAAAAAGTATTCTGATTTAGTTTCCTTATGTGGAGGTCCTACACCCGTAGTTCGTTTGCATGAAATTCAAGGGTTTTAATGCCTCATTATGTACTTTATTTTCATTAAAATTTAATACAATATAATAAATTTTGTTTTATTAATTAACTTTATTTTCTCCGCAATCCCTTTTGTTCAATAAATTTGTTATATTTCATACACCTAAAATCCAAAACTTACCAAAACTAAGGCCTAACTAACACAACACAAAAATATTTTCTCACGTAGTGGCTTATCTACATATATTACTAAACATAAAAACTATCTTTAAATTCTCACAAATGCCACCATTATATATTCGAAGTAAACTATATTACCTAACTAAATGGAAGACAAGAAATAGATTGCTTTAAAACTGAGCTAGCTGCGCTGATTTATATCTAACCCTTTTTAGTTTTTTAGCTCTCCTGAACAATTTAGAAAAAGCGAGTTAGGACACTTCGTGAAAAAAACGACGATTTGAGCGCAGATTATTTTGCGATTTCAGGGCCAATTTGAACTATTCTAAGAGCTAAAAAATAGCTATACATAAAGTTATGAGTTTTCCATCAGCAACAAAGTTTACCAGCACATAAAACGCTGTCTGTATCCTCATAAGGAACGTTGCAAATTTAGTGAATCATTAAAATAATTAAATTATCGCTTATGTTTAAAACTATATAAGAAACTTCTCGAATAAAAAGCAAATCTGACAAGCAAGGGAATGTCCTAGAAATTCTGTAATTTAATTTTATTGTTATGCCTTTGCCTATTAGGATAGCGTCCTTCTCCTGATAAAATTTAAAAGAACGGGTCAAATCAGTTTATTAGAGAAAATTACTCCCCTCCTATAAACAAATAATTATCATGTTCAGAGGTTTAAGTATGGATATTATGTTTGTTCATGCTCGCAAGTTATTAGAATGGACGTAGTTACAAACAGTAAGTGTTCATGCTCGCAAGGACAATTTAGGACTTAAAATGCGTATCGTCTAATTCCCAGATTTCCCCGAAGCAGTGGCAACCGCGCAAGACAATCCAGGGAGCCCGCCTACGACTTGTCACCCGGGCGAGCTTTCCTTCTTCTTCTACGAGCCGTCGGCCAATGTGGTTAGGTTAGGATTAGATAATTAAAAAATACAGTCCACAGTTAGAAAGTTAATTAGTTTTTTACTTTAGTACCTTTAGTCGACAAGAGAAAATACCTACGATAAAGATCGTACAATGTTAATGTAAATATAAATTTAAAAAAATAATTTAGCAATAATAACGAACGAAATAATGACAATATTCATATTTGTTTTTTATTTCAGACTTAAATGATAGACAGCAACAGCAGCAAACGGCGTTATGGGAATTGATAAAGACTGAAGTTGCTTACATTAAGACGTTAAAAGTGGTGACACATGTAAGTACTCAATATTTTCAAGTGTACAGTTATACTATTTACTACCTACACAAGGCTGCTCAAAGGGCATTCTGATGGTATGTTTGACGAGTTTTTAAGGGTTCTTAAAATCGTGCTAAATTCCACTTTGATAGAATGGTCACTTCATTGTGTATTTTCTCTTCAATATCAGAATTTCTTTATGTACTATGACTCTGTATGTATCTCCCCATCTTCTTTTAGGAAAATTCTTCCATATCCTCATCTCTTTTCTTCAGATGCCATTGTCCCACAATCGTAAGAAGTAAGCCATGGTCTCCTGCATGATCTAGGCCTCGAGTGATAAAGGTTCAACAGGATATCTAATACTGCTGTTGGCGCGATTTTTGTGGCCCTGCGATGGGGAGACCTTTGAATTTATGCCAGCTTCAGAGAGATGCTCTTGTGCAGCACCATGGGCAACCACACCACAAGCCGTACACAATCCACGGCTAAAGACCGGGCTATACCGACAGTGCACGACCCTTGGGCTGAACCTCAAGGTTGCTGCCATCGCTCTTCTTAGTTGCCAAACATTGCCGCTGAATTATTAACTGTATTTTCTACCTAAGGTCTCCAAGAAAGCTTGGAGTCCATTAGAACTCCTAGGTACTTCACCTCGCACACAGAGTTGAGTAATTTCATACATAATGCCTTACTTGGAGCTAGGAACCCTTCTAGATTTTTCTTCTTGTAAAAAGAATTATCTCCCTTTTGTTGGATTTTCCGATGTTGCGCGTAAAACCCTTTTAAACGTGTTAGCGAGATATAATGAATAAGATGATACCTACCCTTAAGGATGCGGCCAGCGCAACATGTGTGCTCCGACTTGCTCGTCGGCGTGGGAGTGGGTCAATTACTTACTCTTGATTAGGGCGCCACCAGTTTGAAATATCCAAATCCGCAGACCCAAACAGGAAGATCCTTGGTCTCAACAATCCATAAGGGCGATCCAAATCAACGATTATCCGCTACGCAAGGGCGACTACTAATTACACTTTTGGTTGAGGTATTCCAGAGCAAATAAAAGACGGTCACGTTCGTGCAGGTTTAAATTTATTGGCGTTCGTTAGGTTAGCCGATAACGTGTTGTCATATTTCTTTCAATAAACAAAATGATATAGATTTATAACAAAAGGTAAAAGATCTTAACTTGAAAGCAATATGCTCATAAATATATCGCCAGTAATTTGAATTAAAATTGCGTTATAATAGAAGTGAATTAGATAAAGAATGATCGAACAGTTATTAGACACGCTTTAGCTATAACGGAAGTAACAATATAACACCAAATGATTACGAAAGATCAAACCAAGTTCAACAAATTAATCAATAATCACAGTTATCCGTCTAATAGTAGCTATTAAACTTTGGACGCGTTTACCATGGTAGACGACTCGCAGTCGTACAAAAATAAACCTTACTGATTTAGATCATTAAATACCGTTATGTAAAATTACTATAATCAGATATTTAGTCAATCAGAACGACAATGTTGATCATTTAACACAATATACTTAAATCAAATTGTAAGATTAAAGAAATGTAATATATAAAAGAAAACCATGAGCATTAACATAGATCCACACTAGTAGATTCAGCAGTTAATTAGATTCGCATGGGTAAGCTGTGCTTACACCAAAACAGTACCGAGTATAGTTATATCAGTACCACGCAGAAAACTAAAACACGCGATATGATACAACGCCGGAAAACCCTAAAACACGCAATCTATTATGCGCTAGAAAATATCAATAACACGCTGAAAATACATGCGTGAACATATCAGTAACACGCCACTAACATTATGCCAAACAAGATCACGAATATAACATAAACTTATCTTTACTGGTCTTCGCCGATATCCCCTACGGCCTTCTGCACGTGGACTGCAGCTATGCACCTTGGGACCATAAACTCTCAGTGACAATTGAGGTAATGCCATACCTCTACGGTGCAGTTGGTACCAATAACGCACCACCAACTGTATTGACTGGCAGCTACTTGGTTAACTACTTAACCTCTCTTCAAGCAAAGCTCGCCCCAAACAAAAATAGCTTGCTCCAGATACACAACTCCAAGCAAAACAGCTCCAGCCAAAAATAATGGCTCCCAGGGAAAATTGGCTCCCGGTAAATCTGCAGCTCCCACAAAAAAAAACCTAACTACGTAGGGTTTTTCGATGGTAATGACGAATTGTGGAGCAAACGCTCTCTTCTACAGGTATTCCTCGAGGAAGGAAACGGCGTACTTTGTTCCAGAATACACTGCACGTGGCAAGTTACTAACCAAATATCTTGACTCTCAGGCGAAAACCAACCAATCCACAGTCAAGCCATAATCTACAGCAACTATGCCACTTTATACCAGAAATAAGTATAATCCTCGTTTAGGGTGAATTAAAAATTCTTAAACTTTTATCAGGCGGACGCACTACCTCCTTTGAGGGTTTTCTGAAGAAAGAGAACGAAATCCAGCCAAAACCGACTGACTAGGTCGTGAAATTCAATGTTCAGAAGCTAGTAAAAATTCGAATCACCGGCCCGCTTTACACTGTCCTGTATCCAACGTAAAACTACACCAGCCGATTGTCGCCAAATTTACTGGCATCTGCAATATGCAATGAAACGTATCTAAGGCTATACGTATCTAAGAATTCTGTGCTGTAGAGGTTTCCAGTAGGGAGGTAATAGTCACTGTGTACAGGTCTTGCTCTGACAATAGTGTATTGTTTTTGCAATTATTTGACCAGCTCTTGGATTATTTGTCTGATAGGTTTGACAGTATCTTTATACTTGGTGACTTCAATATAGATTTTAAGGGAAATTCAAACGTTCTGTCTGATTTAGTCTGTACAATGGACGGTTATGGCCTTTTTGCTACAGTAACGGATGATACAAGGGTTTTCAATGGCTCTCGGAGCTGCATTGACAACATCTTAACAAATATAAGTCGGGATAGGTTTAGGACAGGTATTTCTGACCCGTGTCTTTCTGATCATTATGGTCAGTTCATTACTGTGCAAGTTAAAGTAGACCACATAGTCCAAAGACGTAAAATTAGAAAAATTACATCAGGAGGTATTGCGTGTTTGAGAAATGGCCTTGAATGTATAGACTGGGATGCTTTTTGTGAGTCTGATTGTATAGAATATATAGCTGCATTTTTACTGACCAAGTGTCAGGTATTAATTTGTGAAAGTTTCCCTTTAAGTACTGTTACTGAAAATAGACCACCGGTGAGATGGTTTAATCACGATTTGAAAGGTAAGAGGGAGACCCTGTCCACAGTTAAGTTTATGTCTGATCCTGTGTATAGAGATCTGTACAAGATATTGCATTCCGAATATAGGGGGGCCATTACTTTAAGTAAAAAACAGGCCTATGAACAATATATTTTTAATTCCCAAAACAAGTGTAAGGATATATGGAAAATTATAAATTCTGAAAGAAATGAGCAGCAAAAGAAACAGATCAACAATAATATATCAGTTAATGATTTTAATACATATTTTGTATCGATAGCCTCAGAAATTGTAAAGAATCTTCCTGTCAATGGTGAACTGCAGAGTGCTTTATTGAAGGATATCCCAGACCTGCCACAATCGTTTGTGCTTTTGCCAGTCACAGAAAGCGATGTCATGAATGCCATTGGTTATCTTAAGAGGTCTAACAGCTGTGATATATACGATATGAATACTAATATTCTTAAACAGATAAGCCTGTATTTGGTGAGACCTTTAACTCACCTGTTTAACATGTGTATTAGTCAGGGTAAATTTCCAGACTCCTTTAAGGTGGCTAGGGTAGTCCCTATATTTAAGAAGGGTGATGCGGACTTAACTGAGAATTATCGTCCAATATCTATAGTTCCTCTCTTTGGAAAGATATTTGAGGCCATTATCAAGACTAATCTAAACTCATATTTTGAAAAATTTAATATCTTACACTCCTCACAGTTTGGCTTCCCTAGGAACCATTCCACGGTTCAAGCAGTTGTCAGGGTTATGGAGGATATAGTCGAGGGCCTTGAAGCAGGTGAGCATGTAGGTTTAACCTTGTGTGATCTGAGCAAGGCGTTCGACTCTGTCTCCCATCAACTTTTACTTGACAAGTTATCACGCTATGGTATCAGAGGGCTTCCCCTGAATCTTTTAAGTTCTTACTTAACATCCAGAACTCAGTGTGTTACTTTGGATGGTGAGATATCTGAAGTATGCCCTGTGGAGAGTGGAGTGCCCCAGGGATCTGTCTTGGGGCCTATACTCTTTTTAGTGTATATTAATGATCTGTTTGCATACCTTTTACCTGGCAAGAGTGTCTGCTATGCAGATGATACAACATTTGCATGTAGAGCTAAATCTCTGGAGAGTCTGAGGAGTGGAATGAATGAGAGTAAAATTAGAGTTGAGAATTGGTTTACCCAAAATTGTTTAAAACTTAATAGTGATAAGACCCAAGAAATAATTTTTTCGACCACAACTGGTACTGCCTCTGGCCATAGTGTTAATGTCCTGGGACTGCGCTTAGATGATCATCTGAATTGGAGTGCACATGCCTCATCCCTGATGGGTAGGCTCTCGTCCTCGCTTTTTTTGATCAGAAAGCTGAGGGTATTCTTTGTTCCATTCTCACATATCCTATGGAGTTGTCTTGTGGGGTCAGTCTTCCTATGCTTCATCTATATTTAGAATGCAGAAGAAGGCTGTCCGCTTGGTTGCTGGTGCTGGTTTTCGGGACCATTGTAAACCACACTTTAATAATTTGAAAATAATGACATTGCCGTCATTGTACATATTTCACCAACTTTTGGATATCCATAAAAATAAATATAAATTTAAGTTAAATTCGTCGTATCACGATTATACAACCCGTTCGGCAGAACTAATGAGACCACCAAAGTATCGATTAAAGAAATCGTCACAAAATTCTTTACAACTTCATTTTTATAACGCCCTGCCAGTGTTGGTTAAAAAACTTTCGTCTAACGTGTTTAAAGCTCATATTAAAGGCTACCTCATAAAACACGCGTTTTACTCCGTTAATGAGTACATGGATGCAATCTCGAGTCCGGAATTGAATGTGCTTCTTGACTGAATGATTTTTTGTTGTTATTTCTTTTAATTAATTGTATTGTGTTATACCATAAACCAAAGAACTTTAACTGTGTCTTACAAGCTAGGTAATTCGTCCTTTACATACTATATGTGTTAGGTTAGATTAGTCTTAAGTACATTTTATTGTTGTTAATTTCTAAGTACTGTGTTGACCTGCTGCAATTGTATTTCTACAAAACGTAGTCAAATAAACTATCTATCTATCTATCTATCTATCTATCTATCTATCTATCTATATGATATTATGCATTGCTGGTAGAACAAAGAAATCTAACGATAAATTCATCATTGATAATGACCAAATAACCAACAACCAAATCATTCCGAACGGCGGGCATTTAAAACTCCTGACATCAAAGCGATTCAACGCAAAAATATCAATCGAACCTAAACATACCTTACGCTAGACCCGTTTTTACCTTGCTAAAACCATATATTTAATATTGCAAAGCAGTTCGAGCAACGCTGCCAAGTTAGGGAACCTACGCATTTAATAACATATCCTGACTGCGCATTTTCAAAGCGAAAGCGAAAAACAGTTGTTTAATATCAAAACAAGGGCAGCTTATCAATTAATTATGTATTTTCCTGTTGGCTTGAATCATAACCACGTCAAAATCACAGGGCACCCGCTTTGCGAATTAAACATCTGGCAACGTTCCAAGACTAACCTTTTCATTAAACGTTCCGAGGTGCATTATATTACACTCGTCCGTAGACAACCAACAATTCTTTTAAGGTATATTACTGCCGAAATAGGAAATTATTCGCAAGGTAAATGATTTAATTGAAGTGCACTGCTATATACTTAAATGTTTTCTTGATAGGGATGTAGAATACGATACCATCTAGTGACTGAAATTACGTATATAACTAGCTTGTTTCAGTTTATTCCTCTAACAGCTCTATAATGGCACTGGTCGTTCGACAATCATGCGAGATTAAGGGTGGAATCACTGACTTTATTTGACTTCTATCTGTTACATGGTTCTCATAAAATGATATGTAACACCGACACACCGATCTCCCCACATCACCTTTTGACTATTCTACAGGCTATTTGAATTATTTCACAGCCGACATTAATATATTACCCAGAAACAAGGATCAGCCACGAATCTGTGAGCCGCCTCAGAAGACTGTCCATAACGAGGCACTACCGACGCGACGTGGTGAAAGGCAGCTGCCTTGAGGGTCTCCGCCACTGACCTTGCTGTTCAGACTATAGTTTTCAAAGATAACACTAACGCCGTTTCCCAGAGCGCTATTTATGCAGCCAATCAACTCTGGCTCTATTTCTCTGGCTTGAAATACCCCGTTCATTAACCGTACCTCTTCTGTAGGACTAAGACCTTTTTTCCTCCTTTACGGAACAAGCCTCGAATAACGATAATTTTATCTGCCTGACAGGTATATAAAATATGTACCATATACACTGGTATATGCAAAAAATATTAGGGAAACCCTAGGCAGCAATTTGCCAAATATGATTCGCGAGATAAGATAATAAAACTATACAATAAGACTAGGTTGCAACAATTTCACGTGCCAAAATTTAATTTAAAACAAAATTTCCTGCAATGCTACGCGTAAATTAATTAAATTAAGTTTAATTCTTCTTTCCCCACACAGTGTTACACGTATAAATAAAAAGATTTCCACAATCACAAGAAAATATGAAATACTAACGGCATTTTCTGAAAATTCCTCACGCTGTTGTGGTCAGAACCAATATAAAAGACGATCTCATATCTTTCTCAGTTCTCTCATCACGTGAGGTTTCTCACAAAAATGCATTCACTCACAGATCACCCAGTTCCACTTTCCATCACGCACCCTCCTTGGTCGTTTCAACTCACATTGACGGACATATTAAAATAAGTTTTTCTACTGCTGTGTTTGTATAAAAATTATCATGAACCAAAAAATGGGTTTCAAAGAAATCTGATAAGCTGATATGTTTATAAAATAAACAACAGCATGATTGAAATTTGATAGTACGAAGGGTACTGTAATTATGCCGCGCTATTACAGTTTCCTATTTCTAAAAGATAATTGATATTTTTCGTTGTTGCCTTGGATATTCGACACTATTGTTACCAGGTCGATTCAAATAGTAACTTAAAACTAGTTGTATTTACATTGTGTTTTTCGCCTGTCATTCTTTTTCTTTCTATCTGTTTGAATTTTATATGTGAGTGTCTAAATTTTGTACTAATAGAACTATCTATAACAATATTTTAAGTGGTTTTTTTCCCGAATAATAAAAAATTAAAGCATATTTCAAGTTATTTGTGGTTCAATGTTTAATAGTTCGTGATATAGTATTCAAGTATAACAAACATTTCGCATTACAAGGTACCAATTTTTCATGCAGTATTTGCACCACAGCAACAAAGGAAAAATCTGCATGTTTGCCAACCTTTGTCTAAGAGTACGGTGACGATCGACCCAATCGCTATAAGTGTACGTAATCTGTACGGAACTGTAAATGTTAAGACGTCAAGTCTCGGCTTCCAGAACGTGGTGATTCATGCGATTCCGTATCACTGCAGTATTAGTAGATTTGAAGATATAGGTGGATAATTATAATTGAAATTCATTCTTTTATTCTAGTTATTTCTGGGTTGTCTCCGAGATTTGCAATCGAAAAATCTATTCAAAGAGATCGACACGGAAAAATTATTCTCAAACATAACTGAAATACTTGGCGCCAACGTAATTTTTTGGAGAAACACGCTTTTTCCACTGGTCCGAGATATGAGAAAATACAAGAGGCCTACGTGCCTAGAGAACATGCTGGAGGGATTTTCTAAGCTGCACGACACCTTTCAGCCCTACTTCAAATATTGTGCCGAACAGTCGAGGTAAGATATTACTTAATTAATTTTTGTTTCCGTGCGATAAGTATTATACGGGATACAGGGTAAACATTATTGCCTCGGAAGTACATTAAATTTATCTTCATGTGGAAAATAAATAAAAAAATAAAATCATTAATTTTGTAAACTTTCGCAAACTGTATATCGGAAACGAATCACTTTATATGCCTAATGCCCATGCAATTTGTTTTTCAAAAAATTAGTTCAGGAATACGCTTTAAAATTTGTTGTGCTCAATTAGGAAGCACCTTATATTCTTATATGAAATCAGAATAATAGATTCAAAACGTATAGGGAGTTTAATGACGAAAATTTAAGGTTACTTTTTTGACTTTTGCAATGTTCATTATTTTCTCTGTTAGAGGATCCTAACGATTTATGTAAAATACTAAAATTTTTAAATTCGATTATTTTCTATGTCAAAAACTCCTACAGATAAAAGTTTTTACTAATACTACATTTTCTTACGTAGATGCCAGCACTATTGCCGTGAAAATCTCGAAAGTGAAGTTTTCACAGCTTATTTGACGTGGTGCGAAAGCCAAAAGGACTGTAATCGGTAAGTGTTTTCTGCTTATTTTATTTTATTGCCTCGCATTTTCTATCTATGTACACCCTCACTCGGTTTACGAACGACTGACCACGTTTACTTTTATCGGGGTCGAAGGATATACCGTTCGAGGGAATTCTAATGAAGGTTAGGTGATTTTATTTTATTACTAAGTTTATTTATAAGTTACTGAATAAAATGGAAATAAAATCGAAATCTCATCGGCTCAACCTGCTATATTTTATTCGAGTATTTTTCGCCGCACAGTTAGATATAGAAAAAGAGAAATTAAACTGGATACTTTTAATAAATAAGTATTAGACCCAATATTATACCGAGTAATATAAAACTGAAACTTGTATAAAGCGTTCATGTTTTATCATAAATATTTGAGTATTGCAAGGTTCTTTGGATGGAGAAAACCGAGGAGAAACACTACCAAAATTGACATTACTATTATCTATTATGACACCTTTATACCTATAGTGACATTTTACCACCTATCTCTTAAATAGATTGGTGGTATGTAGTTTCAGTTTATCAAAATAGACTCTATTTTGATATACTGGATATTCAAAGATTTTTGCTTTGAAATTTCTCGCAGCCTTGTTTTAAGCGGAAGCCCTTAAATATTAATTATATGTGCAGAAAAAGGTAAGTACTTAAACTGCAATTTAATTTTTGATTTAAAAGATTAGTAATACACATTATCAGTCATAATAGTCGTGCTTAAAGTAATATCAGCTTGTAGGACGTCTTATATTAGGCCAATTACGTTTCAAACTACATATAAAAAAAAATCAAATTTACAAAAAACAAGTTTTTGTTATATTTTTTCGAGATTTTTGCATCTAAAATGTCTACTTAACTGTGAAATTTTAAAAGAAGTTGCACATTTCAATATACGCCTGTAAATAAGTTAACACCACTTTTGATGACGTCACTCGTAAGCCGTCTGGCCTAGATGTGGGAGGTAGTGATATAATATATGTAAATATAAGATACCCCATGGAGATTACGTCACAACCACCATTAGCCCCACTTGTGAGTTGATTGTTATTCGGAGGTAAGAAGGTTAAGATATACTTGAACACATTTGATCACAATCACCTCCCAGTCCAATCGCACAATTTATGAGAATCTGATCACACTAAAGCACTAGTTTTAAAAGTTCGACCCTCCCTTAAAATAATGTATAGCCATTAAATCATAAAGAAATTAAGTGAAACCAAAGAATTCACTTATCCGTAACGAAGCCGTCTCGAGTCCTCTGCCAGTTGCGCCTGTGGCTGGGGCTTTAGGATTTGTTCTTAATTTCATTTGGCTCAGGAAAATTACTGAGATGCTCAATTTATCGGATATTTAAGAAACTATACAAAGTGTATCCTATGTTGGGGTTTGGAACCTTCGGCAACATGCGCTAACACGGAATTTTATCCACAATACCGAAACAGAATTATTGCACTCCATGCGCGTACATTGTTCTTGTCGAAACCGAATTTAAATCCTTTCAAAAAATTAAATTTCGCAATACTAGGCTACAATAATTAGGCCAGTGCATTTATGCTAGATCCGGAACAAATTAATATAAAGATGAGACTGGTGGCAAGTGGTAGTGTTTTATGTGCTGATTAATCAACTAAAAGTTCCCACCCCTCCGTCTTGCATAAAACCCTCAACATGGTCGCCATCTTGATTTTCGTTACTTTCTCTATAAAAGCCATAATAACTCGAAAACTGCTGAAAATTTGTAAAACATACAAATGGGAAAAGTCAAGATAATAAAAAAATACATCAAATAAATAGGCTAATTTTCAGGTTGATATTTATATATTCTCACAGTTATTGGTTGATGAAAAACAAAAAAGTAATTATAATTAAAAAATTAAATCATTATTTAGCCTTAAATAGAAACATAATATAATGTATATGCACTAAAAAAGTATTAAAACAACAAACCTAACAATAACATATGGTTTTAAAAATGATCCTATATCTATTTAAAGCTTCCTCATCACTTTCTAGGTCATTTTCGTTAAAATGAGGAATAATATGACATGCATTACCGTTACAAGTATTGCAAAGGTTAGAGCAATAAACACTTGATTTTCTGCATGGGCAAAACTTCTCACAATCACTTTTACAGTTGCAGTGAATCAATTGCAAAATAAAACTAGGGGCGATGGGATCTGTTGTTGTTTGAGGAAAATGTAAATTATTCTTCGCTTCTACGTCCTTCTATGATAGATAGACATAGACATAAGACATAAGACATTTATTTTGTACGTAAGCCAGATACAAAAAATGGGTGTACACGTCATAATCAAAGATCATTTAAAAAAGTATATAAACTTAACCTAAGTCTAAGACA
>MU196077.1:3189-13778 GCA_016904865.1 Pissodes strobi
TTTAAATGAAAAAATCGTTAAAAGTATTTTTTTCTAATGTAAACTTACTATTTCCATAATTTTATCTTATTAAGCATTAAAAATAAGGGCGACTTTGTATAAGGTTGTCTATTCGAAAAACTTGTAATTTTTTACATTTTTTTATTGCAAAAATGCTATACGGCTTTTAAGTTTTGTTATTAGTTGGCCATGACGGCGAGGCGTGGCGAAATAATGAACAATCGAGCACTACGGAAATGACACTTTCTTGTCGTTTGACAATACGCGTACTTATGACACCAGCCGGGATGATCAAGTTATTAACTTTCGTCGGGCACAGTTGTTTTAGCAGATACAACAGTCTTTCTTTTGCATCGTGTACGGTAACCTACAGTGTTAAAATCCCCTCCGCATAGGTAGCCTCCTATTTTTAGACCAGCTATCGAGACTTCCGTGGCAGTTTGTGTTAGTAGATTTGATGTGCACGTGGCATACATTTTGATCTCTTGGATACACTGCACCTGATTACGTTATAATTTACAAATGAAAAATGTTGCATTTTAGCATAGAAAAGAACGCTGTTATTGGCCAGCGTCTTACATTTCTAGACACATTATAGGAAACTACCTATGCATTTTAACAGTATAGGTTACCATATACGATGCAAAAGAAAGACTGTTGTATCTTCTAGAACAGCTGTATTGTCACACGGCAAGAAATATTGTCATTTCTGTAGTGCTCGATTGTTTCTTTTTTTTGCCACTCCTCGCCGTCATGGCCAACTAGTAACAAAACTTAAAAGCCGTATAGCATTTTTACAATAGAAAAATGTTAAATTGCCAATATTTCAAAAACTACAAGTATTTCGAATAGACAACCTAATACAAAGTCGCCCTTATTTTTAATGCTAAATAAGATAAAATTATAAAAATATGGGGTTTCTATTTGAAAAAAATGGCAACGATTTTTTCACTTAAACTTTTAATGTTAGTTTTTGATCACCCTGTATTTATTTATTATAAAATGCCGACAAAAACTACTAAAGTAGGTCCCCTTCTACCAGGAAACCAACTCCAATAAAATAATAAAGGTTTTCAATAGGGGAAATTAATAGTTATATTTAGACCTGCAAACGTCATTTTTGATATAATATTCAAAATATGTCAAAAACGGTTAGACTAGGACTAGGATATTATATATAAAATATATCTAGAATTTTCTGGAAAAATTCAAAAATAAGGAAGTACACTGTACTATGTGCAGTGTGGTTTATATACCAATAAAATTATTTTTTTTATGTCAAAAACTTTTGTATCTGGTTTTAGAACCTGAAATTCGTATAAAAGCTTGAATTATAAAATAAATATCACAATGCTATTATGTAAAGAAAGTTATTGCTATTTATTAAACTGATATTTTTATCAAAAGTCTTCATTTTACAAATATATTTTCGCATTCACAACAAAACATTATTTCTACTTTATAACATTATACCATCTAGACAACTAAGGGATGCTAGAACATTCGAACTAAAATTTCACAGAACTTCATATGGACAAAACTCACCAATAACTAGGATAATGAAAAATGCAAACTTATTTAATGGTGATCTTTTCGCAGAATCTTTAACTTCTTTAAAAAGTTAAGAAATTGAGATGAATCATATTTTCTACTTAAAATAGATATTCCTAAGTATACTGATCTGTGAGGTATGTGTGTGTGTGTGTGTGTGTGTGGTTTTTTTATTATGAATGTATTTAGTGTTCTAATTTACTGTCTTTTGTGATTGTAGAAATGTATTTTGATTGGTGTGAATGTTACTTATTAGTATATTATATTATTTGATTTTTACAAATGTACGAATGGGCTTGTCCCGTGTATTTATAAATAAATAAATAAATAAATTATTTATAGCAAAATTTATAGTTCTCTAAAATCTCAGTGCGCAGCAGCTGCTGTAGCAATAAATATGCAAAAGTAGACACTAGTACCGTAATTTATAGTGAATTGAGACTCGATTAACCGAAAGAGCAATAGTAAAAAAGAGATATATAGGATGTAGCCTGCAAGAGAATGAGATAAAACACAGTTATATAGTTGTTGCATGTTGGTGAAGAGTAAAAATTATAAAGTAATTCTCGTCCGATTACTGAAGGTAAGCAACGTCGGGTGTGGTTAGTACTTAGATGGGAGACCCCTTGGTTTAGTGTTACGAAGGTTTCACTTCTACCGCGTGTGAACCAGTGGCGGCTCGCTTAATACATCAACTGAATCAATGATTCACCTTAGATTTTTTCAACTTATACTATTTTTCAATTACAATCACTAAAACATAGTATATTAACTTAAATCATAAACAAATCAATATAAAATTATAAAGTTGAGTTGTTCACTCGCTATGAATAGAAGATAAATTCATAATAATTATTGTATATTGGTATATCGCTCAAAACGCGGCAACATTGTCAAAACGCGCGAAGTTTATTTCCATTCCATGAATTAAGTTTCTTAAAACTTAATAATACTTTTTTAAAACATCTTTATTCGAAAATAAAAGAAATTATTTACAATACGACTTCTAACTACGGCAACTACTGAAAGTCAAGTGCTCGAATTAGTGGTACACTCCTTTTTATAATCTTAGAAAAAATATAATTATCGTAAAAATGGCAAAGTGCATTATATCTAAATATGTATATAAGTGCAGCACAATCCGTGAGGTCCAATAAGGGTGTCAATGCAGAGATTTCAATTATATAACTCATGTCGAATCGTCTTTCGCCTTGATTGAATCAACTCGCGTTGCGGTTTATAACGATGCAGTTGTTTACGGTGGTTGCCATGTCAACGCGTCATATTGTCTGCTTATTATAGGTAAGCGCTTATGGGAATGACACCACCTCGAAAGCAAGATTCATTTCCGAATTCGGATATCGGGTATTTTTAATTCGTGTTTAACAGTGATTGCGACGTTGCATTTGCGTACAGGTGCGTCTATTACTTATGAAACTTCTGTTTGTTGTTGGTTTTCGATAATAGAACTAAATAAAAATGACTTTACATTTTCCGTGTATGATCTGAGTGTGTTCTTCTAGAAACACCATTTTCAAGATTTTTAAGTGGCGAAAAGCCGATGCCTAGGTTAGATGTGAGTAAAGAAACCAAATGGATAGGCAAAATTTGCATAAGGCGATTTAAACCAGAGTTGTATAATCAGTATAGTCGGTTGTGCGATAGCTATTACTTAAAAAAACTTTTTTGTTTGCCGTGTATGTTAATAAGTTCAAAATTAGGGGCTTTGGTGACTTGGGTAATGTAAGCCAAAAAAAAAAAATTTCCCTCTCAAAATCTGTTCCGTAGGTAAAATTATGTAAAGTAAAATTTGGTACTAGGTAGTTTCGCGGGAGTGGGGGGGAGGTAATTAAATTTGATTCACCAGTTCTTATTGCCACGAGCCGCCACTGATGTGAACTGCAGACATGATTGTTTTTAAATTATTTTCGTGTTTTGCTAAAAAGTAGGAGCTCTCGGTGCGCATATTTTTGGTCTCTGCCGCAAGGCGATATTGCGAAAATACAAAAAGCATTTGCATTTTGAAGTCAAAACTTCTCTAGCACGGGTGCGATTTGAGACCCGATGAAACGAAAAAACGACAATAAAAAGAGATCTACACGATATATATATAGCATACGAGAGAATGAGATTAAACATAGTTATACAATTTGTACATGTTTGTTAAGAGCAAAAAGTAAAAAGTAGTTCTCGTCCGATCATTGAAGTTAAGCAACGTCGGGCATAGTTAGTACTTAAATGGGTGACCCCTTGGTTTAGTTTTATGAAGGTTTCACTTCTACCGCGTGTGAGCTGCACACATGATTTTTTTATTCTTCAATCTATGTTCCAAAACTCTGATTAACCAAATATTTTTTAAAGGTTCAGTTAACACCAGTGCCCACAGACTTACAAGCAATACCTAGTAAAAACTACATTTATTGCATATATTATTATATTTTACATGAAGTATCTTTTTTAATTAAGCAATAACCTTTATTGTTAATTATAACTTTTTTTAAAACAATACAATATATTTCTGCAAAATGTTGACAAAGGCAATTCTTACATGAAGTCTCTAAGCAATGCTTAAAGCACTGGTATCGAGGCTAGTTAACCTTACAACGCTAAGCAAATATCTTTAATCTAAACATCAGTATTTTTTTTCTAGGTGAAGTTAGTATTTACACTGTACTGATAAATATTATTACAAGATCTAGTATTGTAACTGTGTATGTTATTTGTAAATAGGATTTGTATATTACATTTTTGTGTGTTTATTCAGTATCTTATAGATATGTTTACACTGCTCTAGCTTCAAAAGTTGAGCTAGGTGGGATACACCCAGATCCCTGTATAGGTCCTGTGTGCGCACAAGCCAGTCAACTCCAAAAAAGAATTTTTGTTATTTTTTGTATTATTTGCATTCTTCTAAAATTGAGGCTGCCACACACACCCCATACCAGAATAAGGTATCTCAAGTGTGATGCAAAGTAAGCATTGTATATATTAATCTTGACCTTATGAGTTAAATAATGTCGGCACTTATCGAGGTTGTTTTTTGTGTCACCTATTTGATGTGTTTAGACCAGCGCAAATCTTGATCTATAATCAATCCGAGGTACTTAATACTATCCACTCTTTCCAGCTCTCTATTTTTTATTTTAATCTTTGGTATAATAATGTTCTTTTTTTTGTATAAAAACCATTATCTTGGTTTTTTCCGCCTTAATTTTAAGTTTATTATGTAACAGCCAACTAGAATACAACATCAAGTCATCGTTTATCACAGTTTCAAAGTTTTCCTCATTATCACCCGAATACAATATCACTGTCATTAGCAAAAATAAAATATCCACCACCGCATCCAGCACATCTTAAGCTTAACGCATATAAAGAGTATAAAAGTGGCCCCAGGACTGACCGCTTGAAATTTGATGTGAATGAGCTCTCGGTATTACCAATCCTAACATACTGCTGCCTACCTATCAAATATGATTATATTAAACTATGTAATTTACCACTAAATCCCATATTATTAAGCTTATCCAATAAAATATCAAAACTAACAACATCAAAAGCCTTATTAAGGTCTACAAACACGGCAACAACAATTTTTTCCATTGGCCAAAAATTTTGCTATTTTATCTATAAGGTCCATTGTAGCACTCAACGTATTACTGTGTTTTATAAAACCATACTGGTACACATCCTTTCCCACATATTTATCTATGAATGACAACATTCTTTATTTTATTACAGTTTCAATGAGTTTTGTTATCATGACCTGGAGCAGCAGTCTTTTTAAGATTCAAAATAATGTCAAGGATCTCACTTTCATTAGTTTCTGCTATGAAGCAGGTTTATTACAGTACAGTTCATTAAATTGAAGCTTTGGCCCAGTGCTGCAGTGGTCTCTATTTCAAGGTTTATATTTTCCATAATATTTTTACACACCCTTGCAAAATTTGTATATAATTCATTTACTATGATATTTGGATTTTTTATTTCAATATTATTCACAGTAAGAGTGTCTATGTTCGTGTCAGTGGTAGTGTTTTTAAGCATATTGTTTACGAACCTCCACTGTTTTTTTTACATCGCTCCCTGCTGCGTTCCATTTATGTCTCGAAAATATTGATTTTTAATGTTCGAATGTTATTGTTAATTTTATTTTTTAATTCTTTAAACTTGGATGTAATATTTATGTCATGTGGATGTTCTTTTTGTTTTTTATACAATGTATCACGTTGGTCCATTAGTGATCCACAAGTTGTTGTTGTGGCACTTTATTATATTAGTGTACTCACACTCCTGTTTTCATTAATTTACCAGATCTATAAGTTTCTTAAATGTATCTGTATTAGTGTTTGTGACTCTAGCTCTGAACAATATGAATTTATTATAATTTATATGTTTGTTCTCATGTGTTGTCTTTACTTTATGGATTTTAATATTTTCTTTCAGGGTGATCACCTGCCTGCCACGATCTGACAAGGCATTTTTCAAGTACGATGGAACAATTTTTACTATAGTCTTGCTCAACTATGACATGATCTAAAATCTAAAAGACTTTGAGTATTATTGGTCACTCGGGTAGCATTTTTTTTCTATAGTATTCATGATTTTAAAATTGTTCATTGCCAACATGGCTTTATAGTCCTGTACCAGGTCAGATTCATGGTTCAGTAGGTTTATGTTAAAATCTCCTACTACAATGTGTTGTTTGGGATTGTTTGATATGATAGTATCTAAAGTATTAAGGCACTGGTCCTTACTATAGGATGGTGGTTTGTACAATAAGCTCATTTTGGTACCCTGATCCCCTATGCTAAACACTTGCCCAACTTAAATTATCATCTGGTGAGGATTTGCCAAGTTCTTTAAAGCTGATCTAATTTTAAGGAGCTTCGGGCAGGATTTTGACAAAATTTTCAATAAACCAATTTTAATGAAACGATGCATTTTTCGATTAACATATGGGAGATTCAGCTAAATGTATTCAGGTTTTAGATTTACCTATATTTTCCTACTAATATTTATATACTTATGTTTATAAATCAGTTAAATTTCAGATTTAAAGCTTTTAAAGGCATGTATAGATATTTCACAATACCTACTCAATGGTATATTTAGATTTGGAGTAAAATACTCAGTTTAATAGAGAAATATCCGAATGACATAAGTATGAATTTATTAAGAGATCTAAAATAAGTCACGTTATTATAGGTAACAAAATTCTAATTATTATAAAAATTATAGGAGATCTTGCGAAATATATTCTAAGATAACAAATATATTTGCAGTGGCTTATCCAATTTATGTGCGGAACTCTTTTCAGTTTCGTAAACTCGCCAAACGCGGAAATAAAATATGATAAAAACTTTTTAGGCTTATATCAATGGCCAGTAAGGGCGAGTAAATAATACTCAATCGTGCAGTTTTTGAAAATGACTGACATGAAATTTTATTTAAATCTGATTTTTTAGTCCTATAAATATTGCAATGTATTTATTAACGAAAATCGCACAGTATCAAAAAATCCCTGAAATAAATTGGAGTCCAGTGAATGGTTTTTGGTTGCCTCATCTCAATTTATATATATTTTTTTTGATTATCAATCCACATCGTGTTTCCAATATTATTAATTTTACGCATATCGTCTATAATGGCAGGTCGTTAAAATACTCATATAGTAGGTGACACAATATTGCTCAAGTAATGGCAAATAGCTACTTCATTGTAATTGCAATGCAAGAGTTTCGGATCAATTTATTTTGAATTTAATTGGTTCGAGGCAATTGTTTATTATACAGTGTGTTTCAATATTGTACCGATACATTTTAACCAGGTCATTCAATGACCAAGCATACTAGATAACATTCTCATCAATATAGGATCGAATAGGTTTAATTTCCAAGATATCAGATCATTTTTTAATATTCCTTATTTATCATAACACATTATAGTGCTTAAACATTACTTTACGACATTAAAAGAAGATGACGTCTGACAGACTGGATAAAAATGGCTTCTATCGTTATTTAGGCGATCTTCTTTATTCGCTTCTACGGATGCTGGAAAACGCAATGAATATTTTTAGAATAAATTAGGAAGTGTTTTGCAAAAATAATATTGGCTTTGTTTTTTCCTCATTGCGATCTAATAGACCATATTATAATGCAACCTAAACCGAAATTGAACAGCTGCCTGCGAATCTATAACTAGGCGTGGCTGTATAAAATATATACAAATAAAGATCAATAAAGCAATAATACAGCCAACAATTTGTTCGATCACGTTACAAGAAAGAAACAATTTAACACAATAAAGATGTCACATAAATAATTAATGTACTCTTTATTTAAATATTCGTTGCGTCCTGTATTTAAATGAGCGATAACATTATGCGGCCGTGTTAAAACAATATAAAATTATATAACGACAACATAATGGAGGGCATTTTTATATAAAGCGAACAATAATGCATTTATGTATAAATTCTGTTTGATGTGTATTATTAAGAACCCTCTATCTGAATGAGACTTGGTGTGTTCAAGGGGTAATGGTTACCTACTTGACATCCTAAATTTATCTCTGATATGTATTGTGTAAATATAAACTTTGAGAAAATCTACAGAATATTAGCATATTTGGTAGAGAGAGATTTTAAAGGACCACTGCTTACCTTTACAAGTTAAAGAGCATATAAAAGTATTTAGGTTAATCCGTAGATGCCCCAAAAATATCAGTAAGTATTTGATGCCCTCTTGGTGGTCAAAATAAAGGTCCAGGGTGGATTAGCAGTACGCCCAATACATTACCTGATCATTATAGGAGATAGAAAAAATATTTAATAAAAAACTTGTAGAGACTGTTAAAAGCTACAACCTAAAAATTATTTCTGGATACACCGGAAAATATCTATTTCCGGCTAAACCGAAAGTTAGTGCCGAACTATAGAATATAAAAATTAATATAGGAAATGTTAAATAGTTTACTTAAACTGTTTTGAATTCCACTCCTTCCCATATTGTTCAAAAGGTCACTTTCCAAACGTCAATATTTCGAAAAAAATTGAATTATGTATAACCAACCTAATTTGCCAATTGCGCTTTCAGCTGGTTCATAAGCCTAGCTCACTCAGCCGTTTGTGGTTTCATTCTTTTTAAAGGCTTGGATTAAAGTTTATGGCAATTAGAGCGGGCGCCACTAAATTGTTACTGTGCAAAATTTATTAGAAATTCTATCTGTCTGAAAATCGGATAATAAAATTTAGAAAAATTACCCTGTGAAAGAGCGTAAAAAAATTAAAAGTGATTGAATTAAAGCCTAAATACAGTTGCCGAAATATACACCGGACATACAAACAACCAGCTTACTAAAAAATACTACTTATGTAGAACAATCTACTTTCTTAAAATTTTGATTTTCTGATTACTGGTGGTTAATATTATGCTAAAACATATTTATGGAATATCCCTTAAGCTCACCCATATACGGCATAAGTGGTAATTAATGTTCAAATTATAATTTATTGATTGCTATGTTAATTTAGTTTCATCTTGACACTTTAACACTAGAAATTACAACCTGCGATTAAACTTAAAATCAAACAGAAACACTAGTTATGGTACTTGAGCAGTTTCCGTTCAATAAATTAACATTACTTATTACTATATAAAAATCTCAGTAAATTACCTCGATGCCAATAAAAGAGAGGAGTTACCTTTAAAAGAACAATTTAATATTACCCAGTTATTATTGCTGAAATATGTAAGAATTTGCATGTTAAAATTTGGGAATAAATATCCACTAAACTACGCTTAGCTTATTCCCTTGGCAGCTGGAATATAGTAGACGTCTAAAATGTCTCCAAAATGCTAAACTAAAAGGGATTTACTGAATAAAATATATAGAAAGAAATATAGCTGCACCAAATTAGGAAAATTGAGCTCAATTGACCGATATCAAGGCGAAACGTCCAATAATAAGTTTTAAATAAGTTAAATTAAATTTCTTCCATGGGTTTTACAAATAGATATAATTTACTTAATATAAATGGCATAACCGCCCTAATTTTATCATGTAAATTTAGATAATACCAAGAGAGGAAACGGTAAAAGAATTGCAGTGTATTAGAGGACTGTCTCTTATTAAAATCACTAAATGAGTTCAGTGAAGTAGTATCTCTGGTAGTAATATTTCCAGTAGATGCTTCTCGGTAGATTTTATTTAGTCTTTTCACTAGAAAAACTGGAGGTAGTAGCACGATAAATCAAGAACAAAGCTCAAACTCAACATGTTAGCTGTTCTGATTTATTATTAATTGAAATTGATCCTACCAGTACTTGACCATGTGTTTTGTCCGCGGTAATTGGAAGACCTAGGCAAAGGTACTACCAATCGGAATCGGAATAACCAGGCTACACTAAGCTCTCTGTCTGGTCTAAGCTGGAGAAGACGGCTGTTCTCCTACTCAAATAAAGAAAGCCCCAAGCAACTGGTCAGTGATCCATCGGAAAGACAATGGTGAAAAATGGTATTTTAATAGCCCTGTTACTTAGAAGCACATGAGTCGAATCTACCTTCTAAAATAACAGCATAGCCGGTACTCTAACAAAAGATACGCGTTACAATGCTTTGTAATATTAACGAAAAATGCTATCTGGCAATCATCAGCTAGCAGTTGAAAACTTAATTGCCATTAGGCACCTTCATGGACGGAAGTCCAAACGAGAAGATCCGTTAATAATTTTAACTTCCGTCGATATATCCCATTTTCATGCGCATCTTCAGAAGGCGCCTGCTGTCAAGCGATTCGGAGTACTGAAATCCACTCGTAATAGTAATGTTGTGATTATTGATACCACAATTTAACGGATACACAGAGAAAAATGCGATATATCATTCAGGTGCAAATACAGCGTTACAATGCAGTTATAGGATATGATATATCAAATATTTAAAGATTTTCCCACCACTTGAAAGTCCTTTAATATGCAGGTTGTTCCAATTTAATAAATTTAATAAAAAGTAATTTAGGATAGCTCAACCAT
>JAEQML010075563.1:0-13777 GCA_016904865.1 Pissodes strobi
ACAATAGTTATAGATTGGTTACAGATTGGCAGAGTACCTAGTTGAAATGTAATGCGGTTATATTGTGAGGTTATTTAGGGATATCTAGCACTGAACTTATAACTTACCTTTTGTATACTTGATGGTCATTCTGTGGAAATTTTCTCGTTGATTTATGCTTGGTAATCCATTGTTTTACTTAGGTGATTACGGAATATTTTCATTTTGGGAATGAAACAATGACGTTTGTTGGAATTATGGCATGTCACTTCGGATCCGGATCATAGACTCATAGCCGATCGGTGGAAGCCGCATCGGATCGGTCAATCGATATCGACTCGAGAACCACTCTAATTCGCGTTGCTTTTACTGTAGGATTTAGCTATCATACGCTTGAATTTGCTGACTATATTCGATGGTATCAATGTTTAGCACTCTAGGCTTGTAGATTGACGAAGTACTCCGCTGATTATTTGGTATTAAAGTTCGATAATATTTCAGCTCGGAGTAGATCCTGTCCTACGCCAAGGAAATTGTTCTATGTTTCATGTGGTCTGTGGGGGTAATTTTGGCGGTATAATTGACAGCTTTCTGGACAAGCGCGTGGTCTTCACGGTCGACACGGTTGCCAAGTTAATGCCTTATTTGGCATAATGCTATTAGTGGCGTGTGTTTATTGTAATTATAGACTGCCGCATAATGCGTGGGTTATATATTCCCACTAAGCATTTAAAAGTAGGTTCTAACTGATTCAAATCATTTCGATAGTGAGTCGCTTTATCGCTTGATTTGGCGAATCCGGTAGTATGACATCATAACTTTCTAGTACTTTGTCACAAATAGGAACGCTGTTGGCAACATAGCATGCTGGGCCGGCGCGATGATGATTCTGCTAGCCTCGTCATTTTCAGGGCAAGCCAATTTAGTCTTTATGTGATATTGATGGATTCAGTAGGTTCCAGTGCGTGGCTCTCGATATTGGGAATTTTCGTTGAGATACTGATATTTAGTGTGAAATATACAGTGCCCTAGTTAGGGGATTATTCAACGAAGCCCTTGATCAGGATTGTGATCGTCGATGGTTTCTCGTCTGATGGATGATTGTAGAAGAAGGAAGATTTGTAGATTTGACCACCTGCACCCACGTTCATTTCATGATCTGGCTATCTTGCTTATCGAACTTACCTTTGAAAAGGCTGTAAGTTATCTAATTTTGCACATTATATATATTTCTACATCTTTTCATAGTTGCTATGGAGATTCTTAAATTAATCATTATTATATCTGATATCTCTGACCATCTTTTAGTAAGAACAAAAACGAGACTACCTATATCAGCTCGCAAAGGAAAGAACCGCAGCAAGGAAATACCGTGGGATATAGCAAAACTAAAAGAACCTGAAATAAATCAACTCTACCAGAATTAAATGGAGCAAATATGCACTAGAACAACACAAGAAGATACAGAAATTGAGCATATATGAGAACAAATAAGGTTGACGTCAACGATAGAGTACTAGGACCAAGACCGAAACTAAAAGTAAACGACTGGTACGAAGCCGATTGCGAAAGGCTAAATAAACAAAAACCCAGAGCTAGACTCTAAATGATCCAAAATCCTTCAAACCACAACGTTTCTACATACAATAACATCAGACGTAGGATGAGGAAAACTATCAGAAGCAAGAAAAGAGCAGCTCAAAACGAAAAATACGCAGAACTAGATCGTAACAGACAGCAAGGTAATATAAGACAATTCTACAAGGAGGTTGGCAACTCAAAGAAAGGGTTTAGACCAAGGACTCTAACGATACTAAAAAGCGGTAATGGAGATCTGATAAGTGGGGAAACGGAAATATTGCAAGCCTGGAAAGAATATTTTAGCAAAGTCCTGAATCGGTCCGACGAAAAAGCGCAGAACCGCTTGACATTCTAAAGAGCAGAAACAAACATAGAAGCGCCTAGTCTGGTAGAAACTATTGAAGCTATCAAAAAACTTAAAATTAATAAAGCACCTGGACAGGATCGGATACCGGCAGAATGTCTAAAATATGATGGAGACACACTTCATAGAGCTATACACCATTTGATAACACGTATTTGGAATGAAGAAATAATCCCATCGGAATGGAAGGAGGGAGTGATCATACTAATACATAAAAAAGGCGATAAGATGATATGTACAAACTACCGTGGCATCACTCTCCTCAATTGCGCCTATAAGGTCTTGTCAAACATATTACTGAGCCGAATAACACCATATGCTAGTGAAATTGTTGGAGAATACCAAGTTGGATTCCGTAGCGGAAGATCAACAACGGACCAACTGTTCTCGATAAGACATCTACTTGAAAAGTGCTGGGAATTCAACAAAGATCTCCACAATCTATTTGTGGATTTCAAACAGGCGTATGACAGTGTAATCCGAATGCGCCTGTGGGAAGCCATGGAGGAATTCGGAATTCCAAAGAAGTTAATATGCAAGGTGAAGACGTGCGTGGAAGGGTCAGTGAATAGCGTAAGAGTGGAAGGGCAAAATAGCGAAATGTTCCCTGCGGAAATGGACTTAAACAAGGAGACGCGCTGTCCCCAGTTCTATTCAACTTGGCCCTTGAGAAAGTAGTGAGAGTAGCCCAAACAAACACACAATTATTTGGAGCCAATGGACCTAGGCTGCTCCTAGCATATTCTGGTGACATCGTCGGACATCGATGTTGTAGGAAAGAGCACAGTGAACCGTCAAGGAAATGTTTGTACAAATGGAGAAAGAAGCTGAAAGGATGGGACTGACAGTAAACGAGACGAAGACGAAATATATGCATTTAACACGAAAGGATAATAGAGACCGAGTGGGACAAAATGTAACTATGAACGACTAGAATTTTGAGAATGTCCAGTCTTTCAAATATCTAGGTTCTCTAATAACAGCGGGCAATAATATAAAGGAGGAGGTAAAACACCGAATAACCCAGGGAAACAAATGTTTTTTCTCTGTGCAGGAGATGCTACAAGGTCAACAAAAAGCAACATATACAAGACGGTAATAAGACCTGTCATCGTGTATGGATGCGAGATATGGACAATGACAATTTTCCATACACAGTTGCTTAGAAGGTTTGAAAAGAAAATATTGAGGAGAATTTTTGGACCGGTTATTGACCAGCAAACTAACGAATATAGAATACGGACCAATAACGAACTCTCTCAACTATATGACTCCCCAGACATAGTACAAGAAATAAAATCCAACCGACTAAGATGGATCGGCCACGTCCAGCGTAGTAACAACAAAAGGCTTATAAAGAGCATATGGGAGGAAGCCCCAACAGAAAAGAGACCCCTGGGAAGACCTAAGCTGAGATTTAGAGACAACATCCGCAAAGACTTGCAAATAATGGGAATTGATAACTGGGAAAATTTTGCCCTACACCGCACTCGATGGAGAGAGGTGGTTTAAGCAGCCAAGACCCACCCAGGGTTGTAGTGCTACAGTGTTGTTGTTATATTTGATGTTATCTCAGCTAGAGAATTCATTTAACTAGTGTCAAAATAGCTGATTGAGTAATTGTTTTACTGTACTTGGCTGTAAAGCTCATGACAGTAATTTATTTCACATAACTAATATTTACCAATTTAATTTGTCGCCTTGATATCTGAATCGCTCAATTCGTTTATCTATAGATATTTAACGGCTGTATATGTACATATTTACTCCACAGGTTATATTATTGATTTGGTATTATTGAGTGACTGTTTATTCGTCTACTGATATTGTCGCTGCCACGAAATTAATTCAGGTTAAGTTTGGTTAATAATATTTTCATTTATACCTACATATATTTATTCGTAGATTTCTAGAAATTTACATATAATAATTCTTGGATTGGACATGTCATATCACTCAATTAATAAAAAAACTAAATTCAATATGCTATGGGATTCGAGTCATGGGTGAATATATGAACGAGAAAACGTTAAAAATAATGTACTGTGCTAATTTTAGGTCCATTCTAAGATACTGCATTATTTTCTGAGGTCCGAGGTTACAAAATACCTTTGTACCTAGCACAAAAGAGGCATAATTTGTATTAGCAAAGGGATGAGTTATAATGAATCATGTAGCTCAGTTTTCAGAGCTTTACGCATTATGATTCTGTATATATATATCTGAATGTATAATGGTTTTTGACCTATTTCACACACAAATAAATCATAAGTATGATACTAGAACGGATAATTGTAACTACCCTACTATAAACCGACTTCAAATATCAGAGAAACAGCCTTATTATATGTGTATAAAATTATTTAATAAATTATTACTTTACTTGAAAAGAGTCAGTAGTATACGCCTATTTAAGGTACAAATTAAGAAAATATTAATTCAACTTGAACCATATCACTTAGATGACGATTTAAACATGGAAATTACATATTACGAATTACGAGCCGTTTCACACATATCCATATTCTAGGTATCACATTTTAAGGCATTTGTATAATAAACCTAATTTTTGGCGACTTTCTATGGCGCTGTGTCATTTTGTTTTTTATATCTATTCTGAAATAGTTTATTTATTATCATTATTATTATTTAATTTTTTGGATTCGAATTCCACCATCGCTTAACAGCGTGATGAAAGGACTTCGGTTGAAATATAAACGTTCTCCGGAAAAGTGAGCCTAAATACCAAAAACAAGTTCGTTTTAATTGAACAAAATTAATTAAAATGTAATTAAATGAATGCTTTAGGCAACGCATTGGTTGCAGAGAGTAATAGAAAGGTGTAAAATCCCCCCGAACGACCCGAATAATGGAAAACGTGAAAAAATAAATTGGGCTTATAGCATATTCGAAACCGGGTCAGGGCGAAAGGGATGAAAGCAATAATGATCAGAATGAAGGGTAAACTTAAAATAGGTCAGCGTATTACCATAAAGTTTGAAGATTATTTTTTCGGAAAGATTTTAGCGGAACGCACACGTGTATTGTACAGGGTTTTGTTTATATTTTGACATCCGTCTACAGCATTAACCATTGAATGCAGTAAAGGATGACATCCTGGGATGACTAGTCTGGCTTACAGACGGGTCCAGAATGGGAACACTGTCTGCAGCTGGTGCGTACTGGGGCGGGAATTATCCACCTCATTGGGCGGGTACACTACGGTGTTCCAAACGGAAATTTTTGCTATCATGATGGGGGTCTGGGAGTCATTAAGGCTCAATGTCGGTGGCAGGAGGATTTTCTTTTGTTCCGACAGCAAGGCCGCACTCAGGGCGCTCCTTGTTGTTGAGATAGTGTAGGAGCTGGCTGACTGAACTTGCAAAGCATAAAATGGTTACGCTGGTCTGGGTACGAGGCCGCTAACGCCTCACTCAGAGAAAGCTCCGCACGTAGATACTTAGGGCCTGATCCCTGTATGGGGATCACCCAGAGTATTGGCGAAAGAGCTTTGGAGACCTTGACGGAGGGTCGGGCCGAAGAGGTATAGCGAACGGCTCCGGGGATGAGACAGACGAGGCTCATGATACATGGGTCAGGAGGTTGATGGGCCTACCTACTGTAACGGGCTACGATTACATACGATGAACTATAAGCAAATTCATTTTTCTGGACGAAATGGCGAAGGATCTAAATAAAAAAAGTTGACGTAGGACGATCATAGATTGTCATATTTCTGGAGGGAAAATAATCAAACATCATATTATTTATTAAAATAGACTACAAAAAGTATATACATCACAATAGTACTAGTATTGGAAAAGCATGGAACCCAATCCATTAAACTAGGTATTCTAAAGCAAATATTTCATATTTATGTCTATATATATCAAATGCACAGGCCTTCTTGTGAATGGTTAACTTTACACACACGGCATATCGTTCCAGCTGGAACCACAAAGCTTCGTTATATATTGGTATTTTCCCCTTGGTTTTATCTTATTGTGCTGCCCTTCTAAATGGAGAAGAAGGAACCTTTTGTCTAATCCCTTGGCTTTTTTTCATTCTCTCAGTTTGATGACATACCTTCGAATTCGAGATATTTTGGGAATCTAGAATGTAATTTCGCCTTTCTGGAATGTATTTCAGCCCTTCCTTGAATAGTGTGTCTAAAAGAGAACAATAGTTATAGATTGGTTACAGATTGGCAGAGTACCTAGTTGAAACGTAATGCGGTTATATTGTGAGGTTATTTAGGGATATCTAGCACTGAAATTATAACTTACCTTTTGTACACTTGATGGTCATTCTGTGGAAATTTTCTCGTTGATTTATGCTTGGTAATCCATTGTTTTACTTAGGTGATTACGGAATATTTTCATTTTGCGAATGAAACAATGACGTTTGTTGGAATTATGACGTCACTTCGGATTCGGACCATAGACTCATAGACGATCGGTGGAAGCCGCATCGGATCGGTGAATCGATATCGACTCGAGAACCACTCTAATTCGCGTTGCTTTTACTGTAGGATTTAGCTATCATACGCTTGAATTTGCTGACTATATTCGATGGTATCAATGTTTAGCACTCTAGGCTTGTAGATTGACGGAGTACTCCGCTGATTATTTGGTATTAAAGTTCGATAATATTTCAGTTCGGAGTAGATCCTGTCCTACGCCAAGGAAATTGTTCTATGTTTCATATGGTCTGTGGGGGTAATTTTGGCGGTATAAGTGTTAGTCCACATGCATACGTGATCACGGATATCCGTATACGTGAAACGCACACGTTGAATTTTGCCCATCCACATGGAACTTCCGTGATACGCATCCGTATGTGTTTTGACATGCTCATCGAGTTTTTTATTTGCAGCAATTTGAATTTAGTTTGTATTGTAGCATATTTAGCAAAATTAACGAAGAAAGTTCTAGGCCCCATATTTAGGACAATATGGACAAGACCAATTTTTACTGAGGAAGCACGAAACCTTTATGGATGTAGAAATATATTGTTTCACGAGTTGGAAGATAACGAGTCTAAATGCTTTAATTATTTTAGAATGTCATCTGCAATATTTTTTCCATACTAAATGACACTGCTATTAGGTATCAACCGATTTTTAAAACAGATATGTTCCAAAGAGTTTTCACAAACACATAGTGAATAATCCAACCGCAGTATCCACATTTATAGAGAGATCCTTCCATTTTATATTAAGTATTTATTTTTCATTAATTTTATCAACTAAACATTAACTTGACATTATCATTAAGCAACTGCCAAAATTAAAAATGTTTGAATTATCTCTCTCTGTCACTCAGCCGCAACCATCACACTCAAACGGATACGTATACCGAAAAAGTTAAAATCAACCAACTTTCATCCGTTCTGACCTTGACGGGGAGTCAAGTCGCTTTCCTGATACACAATTGGATGTTGCTGGTCACGTGGGCACAACGGATCCGTGATCACGTATGCATGTGGACTAACACTGATTGACAGCTTTCTGGACAAGCGCGTGGTCTTCACGGTCGACACGGTTGCCAAGTTAATGCCTTATTTGACATAATGCTATTAGTGGCGTGTGTTGATTGTAATTTTAGACTGCCGCATAATGCGTGGGTTATATATTCCCACTAAGCATTTAAAAGTAGGTTCTAACTGATTCAAATCATGTCGATAGTGAGTCGCTTTATCGCTTGATTTGGCGAATCCGGTAGTATGACATAACTTTCTAGTACTTTGTCACAAATAGGGACGCTGTTGGCAACATAGCATGCTGGGCCGGCGCGATGATGATTCTGCTAGCCTCGTCATTATCAGTAGGTTCCAGTGCGTGGCTCTCGAAATTGGGAATTTTCGTTGAGATACTGATATTTAGTGTGAAATATACATTGCACTAGTTAGGGGATTATTCAACGAAGCCTTTAAGCAGGATTGTGGTCGTCAATGGTTTCTCGTCTGATGGATGATTGTAGATGAAGGAAGATTTGTAGATTTGACCACCTGCACCCACGTTTGGGTTAAACTTTCGAGAGCTGCCACGCTTGAACCCCGTTTAACATTTAAAGGTATGTTGTTTGAGTAATTCTGATACAGATATTGTTTTGATCTGTTATTTGTTGAAGTTCCGTACCTGTTTTCTTCATATCTTGGCTTGATCACTGTTCTAATTTGCCCTATTTGTTTCAGGAGTTTTTCATTTTGGATTCTTGGCCTTTTATTTTCGGATTTTTGGTTTTTATGGGCCTTCCATTGTCCTCTTACGTTCCGGTTTCCTTCCTGGGTTTCCAGACTCCTCCGAACTACACGTGTTTTTTTTTTTTTTTTTTTTTTTTATGGCAGTGGCACATACACTAAAGGTAGATCCTATGGCGCTCGACGAGCGGTGTGTATGCGAAGATGTTGATTGACACGGTTCTTGAATATTTGTAGGTTGTAATTAGTGGGAAACAGATGTCCTGGAAGTGAGTTCCACAGTGATGCAGTGCGCCAGACAAAGGAGTTCTGGTAAAGCGATGTTCTAGGTGTTTCTAGTTGTACGACGAACTGGTGCGCTCCTGCCGTCTGTCGGGACTGCCTGACAGGAGTTGCCAGGGGCGGGATTATGCGGGCCAAATCCTGGGAACATCTGCCGTGAAAGTATCTGTAAAACAGAGACATCTCGGCCACATGTCTGCGATGTTCCAGACTATCCAGATTTCGGGTCAACTCCGGATCGCCGACGAGACGTACAGCCCTCTTCTGAATGGAATCCAGCAGCTTTAGAGTATGCTTTGGTGCGGCACCCCAGATATGTGAGCAATATTCTAAACACGGTCTTATTTGCGCTTTGTACAGCAAGAGCAACTGCTGCGGTGTATAGAGTTTTTTGTTGCGAAATAGCGCACCAAGCTTCTGGGAGGCTGATTTTGCGATGTTAGCAACATGGTCATGCCATGACATATTGCTGTTGACCGAGACACCCAGCAGCCCGATTGGCGAGGATGAAGGAATGGTCGATCCTGCCATAATGATGTCAGGGCCCGCTGTATTGGCCCTCTTAGTAAACGTTGCTGCTTGGGTCTTTGCTGCATTGAACTGGACCAAATTTCGGTCGCCCCAAGTTTGAACTTTCTCCAGGTCTTGATTAATTGCTGTAATCTGCTCCTGTCTGCGGTGATGAGTCTCAGTCGCTGGTAAGGGTTTTTCTGATCTAAAGTGGGAGACAAGGGTACTGTCATCTGCAAAACTGTAAACAGGATTATTCGTTTCGATCAGCAGGTCATTAATATAGATGAGGAACAGAGTTGGTGAAAGCATTGCGCCCTGAGGCACGCCCGCGTTGATGGTGAATGTGTCCGAGATGTGTCCATCGACTGCAACATGTAGGGATCGGTTCTTAAGGAAACTGGCCAGCCAGCTGCAAAGAGAGGCGGGCAGTCCCAAGGACGGCAGTGTGTTGAGCAGTCCGTCATGCCAAACTCTGTCGAATGCCTTTGAAATATCCAACGCAATCGCTCGAGACTCTCCGTAGTTTTCAATTGCCCTACTCCATATATGAGTGACATAGGCCAATATATCTCCTGTCGATCTCTCTTTGCGAAAGCCGCTGATTATTCTGTTGTTCTCGAGGTATTTGAGTAGTTGCTGGTTGACTACACGTTCCATGACTTTGGAGATTATTGGAAGCAAGGCAATCGGGCGATAGTTTGAGGGCGTGGTTTTCTTGCCTTTTTTTGGAACAGGTTGCACTCGAGCGACTTTCCAAGAGGATGGGTAAATCCCTTTTCTGTAAGAAAGAGAAAAAAGCCTGGAAAAAACAGGTGTTAGTTCGTTGGCGCAGTTCTTTAGCACGATGGCAGTTATTCCGTCCGGTCCTGATGCCTTTTGCGTATCTAGTTCTTTAAGGATTTTGCGAATATCACGATGAGAAAACTTGACTTCTGCCATGGTGGTGTTGATGTTCGGTATAGTGGGGAGAGTCTTGCTTTGGGGCACGTCTAAGGTAGAGTGCGATGAAAACATTTTGGCGAGCATGTTTGCTTTTTCCTTGGCTGTAGTCGCCGTGTAGAGACGTTTTTGTAAAGTTGTTACTTACTGCTTTTGCTACCGACCAGAAATTCCTGGAGCCACTGGGGCATTGCAAAAGTTTATTCCTGATCCTTTGATTGTGTTTGTCCTTAGTTTCGTCGATCACACGCTTGCACTCGTTTCTCGCTTCGATAAAATAATTGCGATTTTCAGCGGTCTGATTTTGCTGCCAGTACTTATAGGCTTGCTGTTTCCTTCCTACAGCTCTTTCACATCTTTTGTCGAACCAGGGCTTTCCTTTTGATGGTAACTTGATGGAATTTGGGATGTATGCTTCCATTCCTGAGGAGATTACTTGCATCATCTCTTCGCAGCAGTCTGATGGGTCGTCAGTGGCAAAGCAGACGTCGAGCCAAGGAAAATCTAGGTAAAACTGCCTCAGATCGTCCCAGTTTGCGGAATTGTAATGCCAGATTTTGCGAGGCAATGGTGGATCCTTCTGTATGAGTGGCAATTCACAAACCGTTGTAATAAGTTTGTGGTCGGAGGTACCTAATGGCGGACCAACTGTAACCTTGTACTGGTCAGGATTGGTGGTCAGAAAAAGATCCAGGAGGGCGGCGAATTCGCCCCTCTCTGAGATTCGAGTTGGTTCGTCTACAAGTTGAGTAAGCCCGCAGCTGATGGCAAATGCTTCAGCCTCTCTACCTTCGTTGTCGGTCTTGTTGTGATGTTTGAGCCAGTTAGTGTTGTGGGCATTGAAGTCTCCCAGAACGATTATTTCTGAACTGGGGTGATCGACCTGTATTGAGTCAAAGGTGGTAGCTAGTGTTGAGAAAAAGCTTTGGTAGGCTCTATCGCTCGGAGGGCGATAGAGACAACATATAAACTTGGTTAATCCCTTGGCGGTGAACTTGAGCCACATGACGTCAAGGTTGTTCGGTTCGAGTGTTTCCTCGCGGTGACATGAAAGGTCGCTTCGGACAAAAAGGCATATTCCGAACTTATATCTAAATCGGGTATGTAAGTCGTAACCAGGATAGAGGTAGTTCACTGTTGTTGTTGTAGAACATACTTGTGTTTCTGTAAGGGCTAATATGTGTGGTCTATTTGCTTGTAGATGTTGGTGTACCGAATTTATGTTTGTATTTAGGCCTCTTATGTTGCAGAAATCTATTCTAAATTGGTTCGGTATCTTTGCTGTCTGTGAAATGCGGAATGAAGGGCTCCCAGGGCCACCCAGCGCCCGGAGATCCGAATGGCCGGGGAGTTTACCTCCGGAATATTTTGATCCTGGAAGCACCATCATGTCCATAAGTAGATAGGCAACGTAACTTCTGGCGTAAATTTCGCGTTTTTTACATGTAAATCTCCATAAGAAAATTTAAGGTCCGATGTGGTATTCGCCGTGCCTGGCACGACCTCTTATAGAGTCTCGTCTGGCGTCATGTAACCAAAGTATATGTAAACTAGTAAGTTCACTCAGCGGTAAATCCTTTGATGTAATTCTGCCACATTCTTTTATATCAAGTGACAACTGGAGATGACCGATGCGCTGCGTAAGTGTCCGATTGATTCGCGTGGCTTTCTCTAGTCAGAAATGTATTCAGGAGATTGTATGGACTCGTACCGAAAGACCTACTGAATGCCGGCCGGTGAAAAATCAAGTGAAACTGAGCAAAGTTGTAAAAATATTTTCATAGAAGGAAATTGAAAAAAAATTTGCTATACGGGGTGTCATTTTTAGGTGATACCACTGTTGCTCTCTCAGAATCTAACAAGAATTTAACAACACTGCAAATCGATCTTGAAAAGGCATCAATAATGGCAACTTTCTAATTTAATCAACTTTGTAGCTTTGACCGTTTCAAAGATAGCAATAATAGTGGATTACCTAAAATATATTTAAAAATATATATAATAATATAATAGTTCGGAATCTCATTTTTACTACACTTCTTTGGTTTCATGAAAGTGATCGTTATGACATGGTTTATGTTTTCGTCTCGCGTTACGGCTTTTTTGTATCGTTGATTGGACGACTAACCAAAACTAACCAAATCTATCAAAATTGGTTGTACCGTATCGGCACCGGCACCGGTTCAAATGACTACAATAAGCTGAGACTAAGTGAAACTAACCAAAACTTGATTCCACGATTAACCAAAGCTAACAAAATCTATTAAAATTGATTATAACGTATCGTAACGGGTTCAAATTACTAAAATAAGTTGATACTAACTGAAACTAACCGAAAATTGATTGGAGGACTAACCCAAACCTATTCAAATTAATTATAACGTATCGGAACAGATTCAAATAATTAAAATAAGTTGAGACTAAATGAAACTAACCCAAAGTTGTTGACGACTAACCCAAACTAACAAAATCGATTAAAATTGATATGAATGTATTCTGAAAAGCTTGAAATGACTAAAATAAGTTGAGAATAAGTGTAGCTAACCGAGAGTTGATTGAACTACTAACCCAAACTAACCAAATCTATCAAAATTGATTATAACGTATCGGATGACTAAAAGAATTTAAGACTAAGTGAAACTAACCCAAAATTTATTGGAAAACTAACTTAAACTAACGTATCGTAACGGGTTCAAATTACTAAAATAAGTTGATACTAACTGAAACTAACCGAAAGTTGATTGGAAGACTAACCCAAACTAACCAAACCTATTCAAATTGATTATAACGTATCGGAACAGATTCAAATAATTAAAATAAAATGAGACTAAATGAAACTAACGCAAAGTTATTGACGAATCACCCAAACTAACCAAATCTACTAAAATTGATTTTAATGTATTCTGAAAAGCTTGAAATGACTGAAATAAATTGAGAATAAGTGTAGCTAACCGAGAGTTGATTGTACTACTAACCCAAACTAACCAAATCTATCAAAATTGATTATAACGTATCGGATGACTAAAAGAATTTAAGACTAAGTGAAACTAACCGAAAGTTTATTGGAAAACTAACTTAAACTAACCAAATCTATTAAAATTGATTATAATGTATCGGAACCGCTTTAAATGACTAAAATAAGTTAAGAATAAGTGAACCAACGGAAAGTTGGTTCGACCACTAGCCCAAACTAACCAAATCTACTAAAACTGATTATAACGTGTTGGAACCGGTTCAAATGACTAAGGTATAAGTTAAAACTAAGTGAAACTAACGGAAACTTGATTCGACAATTAACCAAAACTAACAAAATCTAATAAAATTGATTATAACGTATCGTAACGGGTTCAAATTACTAAAATAAGTTGATACTAACTGAAACTAACCCAAAATAGATTGGAGGACTAATCCAAGCTAACCAAATCTATTAAAATTATTTATAACGTATCGGAACCGCATTAAATAACTAAAATAAGGTGGGAATAAGTGAAACTAAACGAAAGTTGAATCGACAACTAACCCAAACTAACCAACTCTATTAAAGTTGATTATAACGCATCGGAATCGGTTCAACTGATTGAAATAGTTAAGACTAAGTGAAACAAACCGAAAGTTAAATCGAGGACTAACCTAAACTAACCAAATCTATTAAAATTGATTATAATGTATCGGAAACGCGTTAAATGACTCAAATAATTTGAGAATAAGTGAAACTAACCGAAAGTTGGATCGACGACTAACCCAAACTAACCAAATCTATTAATATTGATTATAACATATTAGAACCGCTTTAAATGATTGAAATAAGTTGAGAAAAAGTGAAACTATCTGAAAGTTGAATCGACGACTAGACCAAAGTAACCAAATCTACTAAAATTGATTATAAAGTATCTGAACCGGTTCTAATGACTAAAATAG
>JAEQML010075566.1:0-13777 GCA_016904865.1 Pissodes strobi
TACCATCGGCTGTGGCGCGCGAGATATGAATTTGCTGCCAAAAACCGAAAAACTGTATTTTATTAATTCTGGAATTTTATATTATAATATTTATTAATATAATAGATTACAAATAGAAATTTGAAATGGTTTTGTAATATGAATAATCTGGACTAAATTCGGTGTTATTTAAAATTTAAAACTATAAATGTTACAATATTGGTCCTAACACGTTAAGGAGAATAATTGTTATAAATGTAATGTTTTTTTATAAATTACAGGAATTACAGGTATTTGACACAGGTCACAATGATACAATGATATGTGTAATCAAAATAAAAAATTTCTACTACTTAGTACGAATTGTTTCTTCTCCTTTTCCTATTCAATTACATCCAAACATCTTGAAACATTCTTACTTGGAAAACTTAGATTGACTCATGTCATTATTGTTTTATATTATAGAATTCTTCAAAGCATTGCCACATTTGTAGGGTATTCTTAAGGTTTACTACTCAATTATTCGATATATAGGGAATTTCCTAAAACGAAATTAGCTTTCTGTCACAAACACAGACATATCATATTTGCTACGACTTTTTCTCTATTAGACTTATTGGTCAAAAATATTTTCAACATCGTAAAAAATGTTTTTTAAAAAATAGCTGATTTAAAGCTAAAACGCAACAGCAACGCAAAACGAAAATTAAAAGTAAACTTCTTACAATTCTAATACTACACTATTCTATTTCTATTAAAAGTGCTTTGGCTTTTTGGTCCAATTGCAAATGCTTACTATTTTTTAAACTTGTGAAGCAAAGTTGCCAAGAACGGATTGGATGAAATAAGAAGGGAATGCAAAATATATTCATTTGTTGAAATTTTTGAACATTTTCTACTACTATTAAAATATTGGAATAGGTTTTTCTTACCGCTTTAAATCCATCATTGATAGAGTTATGTTTTGCTTTTAAATATGAAAAGAAGTGTTTTTCTTTTCCAAATAAATGTCAGCAAGATATCTCCTACAAACACGAACCATGCTTTTGTAATGGAATAGTTCAAATTTAATCAAAATCGTTAGAAATACTCCCCAACTACAGCTCAAAAAGCAAAATACTTCTACATAAAGTAAATTATTCATATAAGACCTTAACTTCAAACATGGCACACGGAGTATTGGCAAATAAATATACTAATCGAATAGGCAGATAAAGGAACCCAACTTCGTTTTTAATGACAAGTGTATCTATGAGGAAATTTAATTTTCGTTACAACAAAATATGGAATGATTTAGCTCATATATTTTCTGCTCTCAATGTTAAATATGCAAAAATCCAAGGAAACAATTTGCATAAGACCGTATACATACAAACTATTAACAATTATCACAACAATCTTTAAAATTAATATAATTGTTGTGTGATTGTATGCAGCTAAAAAAATCTCTTATTAGTGTTGTGTTTAGAGGGCTAGATTAGGAACTGTGTAATTATTTCTTTGGGTAGCCGATATAAATGTTTTATTACCCGAAGACTCTCATTTTCAAGAATATGAAGTAGGACTAAAATGTTGTCACTTTTTAAAAATAACTTCCAGTCTCAAATTAGCATTGGACGCGCCACTGTGCACCGGTTGGCAATACGACAGGAAAGGTCAAATTGATTGACATTGCCCTACACCCATAAATCATGCAAAATAAATATTTATTTTGCAAAATATGACTTCGAAGTCTTGAAATTTTGAATTCGGCTAGAATTATTTAATATGTTATAAATAGATATCTATTTCACAAAATCCAGTGTACTTTAATACTAATACACATGGTTTTGAGCCAAGTCCCCTAAGTGCTGGATCCGCCCGAGGAAGGTAACAATTACAGGTATAACGTTCAGGTAAATAAATCTCCTGTCGGTATCTCTTTGCGAAAGCCGCAGTTCTTAAACTTACACTTACCATTTCCAATAAAGAAGAAGCTTAATGTAACCAGGGCAGCGTATATAATGCAATGAAAATCCAACCAAAAGCCGAAGGTCTGATTGCAGCACAAGAACATGTAGAAAGCAGAACTGTGGATATCCTGAAAATTATCGAACTCATTTCTTAAAATTTCTTGAGCTCCGAAGGCTCTGATGGTGGTAAGTCCTTGCAGTGAGGCATTGATATGAGAAAAAACTGGACTTCTGGCTAAAAAGAGAGAAAAATATCATTCATTGAAAGGATTATTAGTCTAGTAAAGTACAGGATTTCTGGTTGTATTTAAAATGATAGCTAAAATTTTTATTTGGAGTTAGAATAGCATATCATATTTAAAACTTTAAAGGCTTTAACTGAATCGCAAGAATTTGCTAAAAAAATAAGCAATTGACGATCGAGTCTGTAAAAAATAAACATCAACTACGTTATTTTAAATGATTCATTTATGGGATAGTCCGTTCGTTGCTGATTTCAAATATACCAGGTGTAATACCTCTATCTTTAAAACTAACTGAGAAAAATGACAAAAACTGTGCGATAAGATCAATATGTTAGAAAGAGAACGATATTAAATAATGTGTTGATCTAATGCATTGATCTTATGACACAGTTTTTGTCATTTTTCTTAGTTAGTATTGAAGATAGAGGTATCAAACCTGGTATATTCGAAATCAGCAACCAACGGACTATCATCATATACAGGGTGTGCCATTTAAAATAACCAAGTTGATGTTTATTTTTTACAGACTCGATCGTCAATTGTTTTTTTTAGGAATTTTTTACGGTTTAGGTAAAACCCTAAAGCTTTTAAATTTGATATGCCATGCTAACTCTTCAATTAAAGATTTTAGCTATTATTTTAAATATAACCAGAAACCCTGCAAACAAATAAACAATTTGACATATGACTGGAATGGATGTAAAGAAAGAAGTTCTGCTGCTTTTGCTGAAATAAAAAAACAACTTTTGGAAAAAATCGTTAAAAAAAAAAATTGTGGTAAAACCCCAAAGAACAATTTTTATATAATAATATAAACATTTTACGGTGAGATTCTCTTACGCATCGCCCCACAAAGGTCGTACAAAATTAGCATATGACTTGCATTATATTTTGTAGATTTTATAATATAGTAGAAAATTATATGTAGGTTATCTGAAAACCGAATAGAGTCGTCAACTTAAATACGTAGACACACTGTATACTTGGTTTAAATTGTGTTCACATGCACTTATTTCTGAAGATGGTGATCTTGTCAGTAATCAAAATCATACATTCTTATTTATTTATCTTCTGAAAATTTTCGAAAAAATCTTTATATTTCCATCTTGATTGAAAAATTTAAGCAGTAACAATATTTCTTAAAAAAATTTAGCTTTTGCCCATTTCTTTATCATATTTTAATGTTCTGGTACTGCTCCCTATAAAAAGTGCTGATATATTTTTAATGAAATGTCTGTATTGGCCGTAGGAATTTTTTTAAATTAAAACTATAAATTTATTTTAGCAAAAGCAGCATTTTGATTGTTGGTTTATTTTTAATCTGGAAATTACTCTCTTCTCTTCGCGGCAAAGAATTAAACTGTCATAATTACTTTAAAATCGCTTGCATACCAAAGATCTAAAGGAAAGAGCTTTCGCAATTGAATAACTGGTGAAAATCGCGGCAGTTTTAAATGTTGATACAAATGTTGTTTTTATGCGAAGTTTGATGTAAAATTATTTAGAGTTATTTTATCCCGAGAAATGGTATTGAACACTTTATTATAAACCCACACATTTACTCTTTATTCAACGTTTGCACGTCGCGATAAGAAAGTCATTTCTTTTAACATTTTGAATATTTATGGGTTCATAGCGAATACTTTGAAACAGATAAAAAGCATAGGACAAAGTTTCTATGCAACCTTGAAATAGAGAATATGTATGAGCAACATAATACATTCATATGTGCATATGAATGAGATATGTTGCTCATACATATTTTCTAATCAAAGAGAAACTCGACTCTTGTATTTTATAGCCTATAGCGTTGAAACTAAGGTTCACTATACGAAAAAATCAATGATTTATTGAAAAAAGTTTTATTTGTGTGGTGACGTAGTTATTATACTATGCATTTCATTATAATTATTTTGTTAGAAGGCTAAATAACCTCGCATTCTACTGAACAGTACCAGATATCCAATCATACTATTCGGAAGGAAAAAAGAATACCAATTATCAAAAAAATAATATTGACAGCACTGCTAGGTAGTAGGTGGTCTCGGAAAAATAATTTCCTCGTTTATTACGAAAGCTAATCTGCAGCAAGAAGTGAATGAACTAAAATAAATAATTTATCTCGTTTTTGGATTTCCAGGTATTAAATTTTCGAAAATTTGTCATTTTAATCAGAATTACACTCTTATATTATCTTAACCATCTTTAGTTGAGTAGGTTCAGTATATTTTAAATGTTGTTTCAATCCCAATACCACAAGGGGCAATAAAATTGTTGAATAGATGTGTGTAAAAAAAGAATGATTGATAGTATTAAAAGCAAAGGCAAGAAAGAACTTTATTAAGATTCACAAGGTGGAGGCAGTATTTTGGATAATGAATTTACCATCAGACTCCATATTCGCGCAAGAACACAAAAAGGTATTAGAGACGACTCTCAGTAACGTAGTGCTCTACTATGGTGGCATATACCTAACAAAAAGGTTCATCCAAGACATTTCAGCATGATACGAGGTTTAGCTTGTTTAGAAATAATATCTAGCCGATGACATCCTTGAATATGTTGCTGAAACCCCCACTATTCTAGTTTGTATGCTACATGTGTCCCAGAATTTGTTACCATTCTCTCGGATTCAAATAGTTGGAGTGAAAATTATATCATAGGGTCATATGCATTTTTTTCTACAGAATAAGTCCAAAAACAATATCTAATTAATGAAGAGATCGAATGAAACAAATACTACTTGACACTATGTTAATATCAGTGTAAGAATACCAGGGGCAAGAACAATAAACATATATGAAACAATATACCAGATAAGATAATAAAGCTGCACCTGAAATAAGATCAGAGCTGGTACAAATCAATGAAGATGAAACTTGCAGTGAAAAAGTCTTGTTTTGCAAAATGAATAAGTTAGGAACTTCATATCACTGTCGACAGCCTGGAAGCAGAGAGTCGAAGTATAGTATAAACTTGTGATAAATTGCGTCAGATCCCACACATGCTAGTAGAAGACAATATGATCACTCTTCAAGAGATCTCTTAGGAGGCTGACCTAGCGAGAAGAGGAATATTCTTAATAGGACTAGGACCTACTTGACTTATCTTACCAATTGCCGAGCTTAAGTGTATGCCGGATTATCACACGTCTAAATCAAAATAGAATAGGAACTTGAAAGATAAGAAGTTAATCGATTACTGTTGATTATGATATAGATAATACAATTGCATTAGGAATGCAGCTAGATAAACTGAAAAAAAAAAACAATTTTAGCATACTTTTTAAACTGCCACAGTTTGAAAACAAATTTTGTAATTTAAATGAGCTTTTCAGAACTTGAAATGCGATTTAATTGAGATTTCCACATCTGATGGCTGCTTAGCACGAGAGCGCACTTGTCATCTTCTACATAGTACCCATAGTGGTTCAAGCATTCAAAAATAATTGAAGCTTTCATTCAATGTTGAAGTTAGTAGTTTGTTTAATCAGTAATGTGAATACAAAATAAATACTGACTAACTGCTCTTGAGTTCTGATCTTTCAGTATTTTATTCACACGGAACCCGTTAAGAACGTAACAATGTAACAATCAATAAATATTACAGAAAAATGCAAAGAATTACCAATGTGAATAAGAAAAATTTAATAAAAAGATAATTAATTTTAAAGTTCATGAATATAATAGCACTCGATGTTCCGGGACTACGTATAAATCAAAAGACAAGTAATAGCAAAATTCAAGAACATGCACATTTCCCAAAAGCGTAAATATATTCCCGCACGCAAAGGGGCATCCGAAACGATATTATTGGTTAAATTTCTTATCACTTCCATATCATGTAACAATGAATGGAAAAATATCAATAAAATGTAAGCTAAGAAGATAGGCTGCGTGTACGTTTCTGATATTTAATTTCGCCCAAAATTATTATTATTTTTATTAGAATCGTAGCAGCGAATTTCGGCCTAATAGGTCATCCTCAGTGCTAACTGGAAGTAAGGACACAACCCGCTATTTAGATTCGATAAGGTTTAACAATCTTTAAAAAAGTTTTAAACTTGCATTATAGGCATGTGAGAATAGATCAAAAGATTAATCTTACTTGGGATAAATACTCACTTGTCAGATTATTGCACAAGCGGGTCATCTACAAATTGGAGGACACCTCATATCCCTATAAAACCAAACTGACAAACAGAAGTCACATGATCAAAACTGAATTGAACGTCAAACCAGTCTTACCTTCCCCTAATACTTCCACAAGGAAAATTTCAAATACTTTTTATGTAAGTAATGGGACCACATACAACGCGTTTAGGTACTTCTTCTTGCCTATTTTCCTTTACGTCATGTATTTTGTCAATGGCTTTTGCACACATTTGTTCAAATTGCTCAACTATTGTCGCTGATTCTCTTTACTAATTATGCGAATTTCTCAAGAAATGCCATCAGGAATTTCCACAATAACCAAAAAGCAAGTCCACATGAAACACTTGAAGATCGTTTTCAACATCAGTCTTCGTTAAGCGTTTGGGTGAAAATTGTGGGTGACTGGCTAACTGAATCGGTATTTCTACCAGAAACACTTACCGCGGATGTGTATCGAAATTAATATTATACTAATTACTGCTACTCTACTATTGGCAATAATAAATATTAACTAGTGTATGCACGATGGTGCACCAGCGCATTTCAGTGGGTTGCCTGTAACGGACGCAATATTGGTGAAGGTAGACCTCACTTATGGCATGCTCGTTCTCCGTACTTAAACCCCCTGAATTATTTTCTATGGGGCCATCTAAAGGCATTGGTTCACACTACTCCAGTGAAAAATGTGGAAGATCTAAGAAATCGGATAACTGCTGGGTGTATTTCAATATACAACGATCCGAACATTTTTTAAAGAGGTCAGCTATCAAGGAAGAGACCATTGAATTCTTGCTTCCTAGCTAGAGTTAGTCATTTTCAAAAGTTTTCGTAGACAAGGAAGCTTTCCATGTTTTTTTTTTGAAAGAATATATTGCTATTGTCAATAAATTTTACCGGCCTATATCTTAGAAACAAAGATGATATTCAATAACTTCCATTACCATTTTATTAAACGCCACTACGTTTCGACTTGCTATGTGTATCCACCCATCTTGTACGTTAATCAATGCTTAGGCTTTTCTTAGCTTTGTCAAAGTCTTCGAACCATTCTAGGAAAGTATTCGCAGTATTGGAAATATTGGAAACCAATCTATTGGTAGTCCCTTATTATCCTGTCAAAAATATTTAATTTTCCTGTAAATATGAGTTGAACATACAGAATTCAAGGAGGTCCATTATGGAATCTTTTCTTCTAGTCTGGCTCTGATGATTCCGTGAGCGTACTTTATCGACATGCTTTAGATTTTCTACTTTAAAGGTCACCAATTGGTTTCTGGTTGCAATTTCACTCTACTTATTATTTTAACAATGCTGCGAATTTTTTACAAATGACTAGGGGTTTGTCTTTGTAAATGTTTCAATGCGAAAAACAGAAATCTGGGGTTTCTCTGGGATTACACATTCATATACAGTGATATAGTTTCCCTTACTTAGGCTATCTTCGATTATCTCTTCATAAGGTTTTGTATCCACAACCACAGTAGGGTTTCCTTTGTCGACTTCTAGGATATTAAAGGAGGAGTTCTTAGAGTTCTTTCGTAGATTTGCGAGAGTGACTGTTTCATCCTTGCTGAAATTAACGTTTTGATTTTTGGACGATCTCTCTAATTCTCAGTCAGAGCTCATCAGCAAGCAGTTCTTTCATTGAGGTTGAGATAAGTAAGGAACTACTTGTTGCATGTGAAGTTGTTCGTCTAATAATTCTGCTCTTTTGAATAATTATAGGATTTATAGAAAATAAAAATATTAGGTGAAAATTTAATTTTAATTACGAGCGCCTCGCACATTGTAATAAACTACTTTGTCATCAGCGAGTTTAGGCAATGTACCTAGAACTCAACACAAATTATGCCATAAAGCCATGACATCTTATTGGTACTGTATAAGAATATTGCGAAAATCGTCATTACACCTTGTTCTAAAAAAACGTCAATATATAACGGAAATCAAAATTATTATAATATACACTTACTTGTGGCTTCCATTCTCTTGATATTTCTACTCGTCCTAAGGAATACATTCCTGTAGAAGTAGAACATTGATGCAATGACTAGTGTTGGTATCAAAATCCATGGGTCAACTGATGCAATTACAAAGTTAACAGCTAACACGTTAAGGGCTATCTGAAAAACTTATGATTTGAACTGCGCAATAACAAAGAATTTAATGCTTAAGCACATAGTCTATTTGTTTTAATTTAAATACAATATATCAATTAGATGTATACATGCATCATAAGTTCGTGGGAAAACAAATATTCGTGATTGCGAAAATTGATGCCTAAAACTATTTACTCAAAATTTTATTCTACGTTCTGGACTCACAGATTTATATAAAGTATACATGATCATGATTAGATTTATATATACATGATACATGATCTATAAGCTTCTGAATGCTATGATACCAGTTATCTTTTAATATTAGATAAATTATTTTTGATCGCAACTGCAATGCAAGCTCAAGTTCTACAGCAACAATGAACAAATGCACTGTATCATGACCTGTAAAACATTATATATATATGCTATTTATTCTACTGATAGACGTTGGATGTCTATAAAATTGTGTATACTTTACAAACATTACAAACCTGTATTGTGTCAATTAAAACGTAAGGCAGCTTTTCGTCAATAGCTCCCATATCTTTTGAAAATCGGTTTAGGACTCGTCCTGAGCAATTCGTGTTGAAGAATCGCATTGTAGCGTTTATAACCCTAAAACACAGAGGAATCTATATTAGTAAATTATTTTAGCTTAATCATAATAAGAAAGAACCAAATAGAGTTTAATTATTTTTCTTGTATTAATATATTTACTTTGATTTTTTAAGTACTATCAGTAGTTAAATATTGAGTAAAATTCGAAAAGGACAACCTAACAGGACTAGTAGAAAATGCGATTATAATTAAAATAAACGTACAGAAAAGATTTTAGAATAATATTATCACAACACAAGACATTAGTGGTACATTTCAAATTAATTTGAAAGAAATTTCCTTAACCTGCTCCTAAAAATATTAAGGCCAACAGCATCCCAAATATCGCCACTTAATTGATTAAAACATATACACGTCGTAAATAATACTTTGTTCATGCAAGTCGATACTAAGATTCTTGAAAACTTCATCTATCTATCAGTTAACAATGTAAATACTGACACTTGAACCTCATGGGCCAGAGTAATGTTAGGCAATGAATTATACCTATACAAAATTGATGAGAGTTTATTGAAAAATTCTACTTCTATGTAATATAAGCTGAGAATGTATTTCATTGATGTAATATTATGTCGAACCGAAAAAGTGGAATTACTTGTTTGCAAAACCATATGAATGTAAACGTAATGCTATAGCTATAATATTGCGAACTATGTCAGTACTACTAGCTACATGTTTGTATGTTAATTTTTATATTGTAATACGCATATTTGTATTTGTAAGAGTGTGCATAAAGTTTCTTATTTATAAAGGTGATTTATTTATTGAAGAAAATACTTTGCAATATTTCATATTTTAACATCCAACAATTATATGGTTTATCCGTTCCAGGCCATTTGATGGAACATCTTTCATTCCATTTCGCCTCAGAATTTTTCAACTAAATACACGTCACAATGTTTAATTTTTTGTAATTTTTCTTGGTAGAATCGTTGTTTGAGTAAATTCAAACAACGGTAGAATGAACCTTGAGTTTTATCATTTATTTGATGTTATTATGATGTCTTTGAATAAGTGATGTTTACGTTTTAAATAATAAATATTTGGTTCGATCGGTTAGGTGTACGTACAATAGAAAATACATCACGATATTTGGTTATCTTAACAAAAACATCTATTCAGAATTTTGTTAGGCCTGGATTCACAACTTTCATGTATCAGGAGACCTTTGAAGGCAGTTATTTCTGATTTTTTGGTGGGTACTTAAACAGGGTTAAACCCAGTTTCAGAGTACGTTGTGTTTTTATAATCTGCAGCTATGTTTTGCTACTATTTATAACTTATTTGCACACTAAAGATTTTCCACATTCTATTTATTAATTTCCTATTCTATGTACATACTTTACTAGCTTTTAAATCGGAAAATGTGCTGTAATAGTTAACTTAAAACTGTTTCATAAGGTTCTGAAAATTTTAGTTGAAGAACTCCTATCCTTTATCTGTTTAGAAATTATTTTTTGTCGCAGTCAAAACATTTTTAACAGTTTTTAATTTTGCCGGTTCAACCCACATGTTTTACGAAAATACATTTATTACAACCAAAATATATCTGTAACCCTTATCAAATTTTGCATATGGCTGCCCTTCAACTAAATCTTCTTGAAGAAGATTATAAAGCCATCTTGCAATTTCGCGTTTTCTCTTAACTATCCTCCTTTTCGGTTTTTGTAGTTCATTTACAACGATGTGTCTAAAAATTTTCCCCATCAATGGCACGCGTCAAAATCAATCTTACTTAATATAGCTTTAATTGTGTTTTAAATAGTTCAATATGCTCCTCGTGTCTAGGTTTCTCACCGGTTGTTAAGCGCTAAACGTCCTATTATGTATTAGGAACTCAGTACTACAGTTACATTGCACACTGTTTACTTCTTCCTCTGATAATGGAAGTAATCAGTGCTTTTACCATTAATAGTATAACAATGAATCTTAGTACTTTAGCACCATTAATTGATTCATTCTGTGCATTAATTTGCAATATACAAAAAAATAATTTTGGATTCATATATTTTATTTATTATATTTATTCTGATATGAGCTAAAGCTACAGATAGCACCATCAGACGAAGTTTGTCGAAATGTTTACTAGCCCAAATATACATCATTAGAATTTACATTGTTATGCTTCAAGATAACAATATTTCCCTTTCCTAGCTTATTTATAAGGAGCTTTAACTCTACCAAATTTGTCGAAAAGTTTATTGATTCTAGCCCAAATATAGATAAGTAAAATTCACATTGTTATGCTTCAAGATAACAATCTTTCCCTTACCTAGCTTATTTATAAGGAGCTTTAACTCTACCAAATGCTTGTTAATTTCCACGAGGAATCCGTAACTTTAGATTTTGTTATTCGTTTTAGCGCTAAGTAAGGACCTATTGCACTACTTAAATTTCATAAATTCCCCTACGAACCGGGGTTCTATTTCGCATGAATGAAAACGCAGATTTCTTGCAACAAATCCTATTTCAAAACTGTTTATTTTATTAGGCAAATGATTCCAGAAAGTTATTGCGAAATAAGCACAGTTGGTTTTTTTTTTGTTTGGGTAATGTTGTTGTAAATTGTTTCAGTCTGGTAATACGATAGATTTTAAGGTGAAACACTTTCCTGGATACCAAGAATCAATCCATATTCATAAATATTCCTGGCACTGTCAGGAAAAGTTGCTTCCTAAAAATATTCGGATTGATTGTTTATAATTTAGGTTTAGAAATATTCTTATTGCTCGTTTTTGCATAATAATAACAGCCTCTTCTAAATTAGACGAATTGCTGAAAAACATTAATCCATAGAGCAAAATTAGATACGTATTCTTAGCTGTGCGGCCATACAATAGGATGTCGATGATCTCTTAGACAGCAGTGTAGTCAATCATCAACTTTGATTACCCAGAGATTAGTTAACGATAACCAATAAGGTATTCGCAAAGAGAGATCAACATGAGATATTTTGGCCTACGTCACTCATATATGGAATAGGGCAATTGAGCACTACGGAGAATCTCGAGGGATTGCGTTAGATATTTCAAAGGCATTTGGCAGAGTTTGGCATGACGGATTGTTCAGTAAACTGCCGTCCTTCAGACTACCAGCGTCTCTCTTCAGCTGGCTTGCCAGTTTCCTTAAGAACCGATCTCTGCACATTGCAATTGAAGATCAAGATAAATGGGGCAGTGCCTCAAGGCGCAATACTTTCAGCAACTCTGTTCCTCATTTAGATTAATGACCTGCTGAGAGAAACTAATAATTCTGTTTACAGTTTTGCAGATAAAAATACCTTTGTCTCTCAATTTAAATCGGAAAACCTTTTTCAGCGACTGAGACTTATCATTGCAGACAAGAGCAGATTACAACAATTATTCAAGATCTGGAGAAGGTACGGACTTGGAGCGACAGGAATTTGGTCCAATTTATTGCTGCAAAAACCCAAAGAGCCACGCTTACCATGAAAGCCAATACGGCGTACCCTAATATAATTATGGTAGGATCCATCATTCCTTCATCTTCCATAACTGGACTACTGGGTATCTCAGTCAACAGCAATATGTCCTGGCATGACAACGTTGCTAACATCATAAAATCAGCCTTCAATGCTTGGTGCGCTATTTCGCACAAAAACCTATATACACCGCAGCAGCTTCTCTTGCTCTGCAAAGCGCAAATAAAACCGTGCTTAGAATATTGCTCACACACCTAGGATACCACACCTAAGCACTAATGCTGTTGGATTCCATTCAGAAGAGATTCGTGTGTCTCACTTGGATTACTAATATCATCATTAAGCAAATGAAGATAAATCAGTTTGCATTGTTGTGTTCGAATATAACACACTGGTTATTACTGAGAATGAGTTACATGAACTATTGTCATGGAGTCATTCAATTCTATTTAAAAATTGACCTTTCAATATTTTTAATACCTTAGGAACATTATTTTCCTTTATAATGATATCAGTGTAGTCAGTGTCGTTCACTGGCTAGAGAAGGATGACGGATGATGGCAATATATTAGGACTCCCGGTCCTAATATATTGCCCTGTTGTTACATTAGTAAAAAGTTGGTTCTACACCTTGCTTGAGATCTGTCTTTCAGATAAGTTTCCCAATAACACTCACTAAGGTTATTTATTATAAAATTGTCTATATGAGAGAGTGACAAAGTAAAACTTGGAGCCAAAAAATGTCCATTAAAATTGTGGCCAAATATAAAATCTTAACTGAGTTCGTCAAAAAAAAATCCAATAATGTTAAATAGTTCTAAAAACTATGAAAAATTTCCGATTAGTGGCATATATACAACTACTAGAAAGTGTTTAAATTAATCTAATCCAACGCCACAATATTCCATATCTCCTTCAATACAAAACTGTTCTCTTGCATGTTTAGAAAATCCAAGTAAAATAAACAAAGCTATCGTTATAAAAAAGATAAGGAAATTGTGCTAATTTTAAGGTGCGTACAGACCTGACGCGGCGCGCGCGCGACACGCACGCGACAGTCCAAAATTCCTAAGTGTGGACGGGGCGCGCGCGCGGCGCTAGCGCCGTCTGTCCGAGGCGCGTCGCTACCCGTCTGCTGTCGGTTTTTCGACGGCAGATCAAAGAAATAGCGAGGCGCAGTATGGACGGGTAGTAGTAGGAGCGTAGCAATCCCGCGAGAATCAGTGAAGAAGTGCAATAGAACTTAGTCGCGTGGCGCTCGCGTCTCTCTACATGGCTCACAGCA
>MU196079.1:0-11510 GCA_016904865.1 Pissodes strobi
TTTTTTTTTTTTTAAGGTATAGGCACGTCGACTGCTAGGGTCATTGGTGCCTGACATACGGAGGCAATATAGCCTTTTACATATATAATATACATTAATAAAATACAAACAGAAGACCAATGAGGAGAGGGAAAAAGAAATCAAATTACACACACCCAGCATCCAAATAATCACAGATTCATACAGAAAAATTGTCACAGTTTTGGAATCGCCGAATCATACAGGTAAATGTCATAGTTTATTATAAATATTTATCAGCTTCAAAAATTTTAAAGTATTTCTCAGAGTTGATGGTCCTCTAAGGTTGTCTTCAAAATTTATCTCTAGGTTGCATGCTGTCCTCTCTTGTTGGAACCGGGGGCATTCAGTTACTATATGGATAACTGAGAGACTCTCATTGCAGTGATCACACCGAGGCTGAGCTTCACCGTTTAGAATATGTTTGTGTGTTAGTGATGTGTGTCCAATACGAAGCCGGTGGACCTTGATCATTGCCTCTCGAGGTAAGTTACAGTAGCTGTAGGTATGCTCTGGAACCAGTGTCTTAGTTATTTGGGTTCTCAGGTCTGATCTCTTAATTATTTATTATTATTATTATTATTATTATTATTATTCTTATTATTATTATTATTATTATTATTATTATTATTATTATTATTATTTTATTTTTTTTTTGCAGTGAGGTGGAAAATCTTCAAGAAGATACCAGGGATGGATGCTGGTTATGTCAGATTTCTACTGACTAAAAACCACCTCTGAGCTTCGACTGCTAGGGCCATTAGCTCATTCTTTTTCTAGATTTTCGCATATATGTCTATACTTCTTAAGAAATTCAATGTGTTTACTATCCTTTCTTGTTTTAGACATTCTACAGCGGTAAGACCACGAAGATCATGCATGCTACGATGTACATCAAACATTGGACAGCTTTCGGTGATGTGAGACACAGACAATTCAACAACACATAGGGAACACACTGGTGCCGGTTCAGCTCTTAAAAGATGGCGATGTGTTATATCAGTATGTCCCGAGCGCAGCCTTAGCGCCCGCACAATATCTGATCTAGGTAAGTTTATGAAGTTATATTTATCCTTTACTACGGGCTCTATTTGTCGTAGTAGCGTAGTTGTCGCATTCCAGGTGTCCTGCCATTCGGCAATGACCTTTTCCTTAATAGAATTATTAAATTCTGATCTTTTTACAGTGTCGTCGTTCACTTCAATATGGGTTTCTACGATACTTCTCGGGAAGTCGACATTGATGCATTTTAAATATTCCGAGTATCGAACTGCCAGTGGCCTAGTTATGGTAGGCTTTCTTGAATATTCGTCATGATTAGAGAAGAGAAATATCGAATTCGGGTTTTTAATGTTAGTTTTCACGCCCGTCAGATATGAATTTATAAGAATTTTTCTTCTATGTTCTATAGTTCAAGTCGGAAATAATAGTCAGTGACTCATTTTTAGTTTTAAGGCGCGCCTCGAGGGGTAAGGGAAGAGAGAAGGAAATTCCAGCGGCGGATACAATTGCTTTGCAAATTAATATGTTATAATAACTATATAATGGAATAGTAATAAGTAAACTTAGGCAAATATCCACTTAAAAAAAAAAAGTTTATGCACATAAATATGCATGATTTTAGTCTAAAATATGCAAAAAAACGTATATTTAAAATTATTCCTAAATGTACTACTACAAATAGTAAAATATTCATTAGGGTTAGGAAAAAAAGAGTCATGAATGATAAGGGGTTTTTCTTATCATAAAATACCATATTGAAAGTTGCATCGAAAGTTTACATCAAACATCAATAAAACTTTAAGTTTACTACTCGTAATCGGAGGTTTGCTCAGAATTTGTTTTGAGAATCATTACTATCACTACTTTCGGAACCAACATTGATAATAAGAGGTTCAACTCTAACTTGGACCTTAGTATCCAAATCCCACATTTTTTGTTGAATTGAAAATGATGAATAAAAACGCAAAAATGCGATTTGCCTTGAAATTCAATTAGTTTCCAAAAGCAGAGTTTAAAAATGTAAAAATACAAACACACGAGTGTTTATAATATAGTTATATAATTAAAGAAATGCATTTTTAGCAATAATATTAAACATTATCATAATTAAAGCAAAACTAAATGAAAAAATTAAGCGAGTGTGTGTTGTATGACACTCGAGACTAATGTGTAAACATATCCTATAACGACATCGGTTGTAAAAAAAATGACAGCAGCAAGTTATGTTCCCAAGCGGTAACCCATCCAAGTACTAATCACGCCCGACGTTGCTTAACTTCTCGCTTCGCTCGCTACGGGGACTCAAGGAAAGGAAACTAACCAGGTGCTAACCCAAACTAACCCAAAACATACCCAAAATCAAGGAAAAAACTGTTTAGAAACATAATCTTAAAAATAATAATAAAAAAAGCAACGGGGTTTGAACCCGGTCCGTCCAGGTGAGACCCAGTTGTCTAAACATCTACACCAAGAGACCTCTTGACAGAAATCGTTTGCATCACGAAGACATATTGTAATACGAGATGGATCGACCAATAGGAGAGGTCGATTTTTACATAGTGCACTATTTGTGTAAAGGATCTTAAAAAGCTTTTCAACGTGCTATCGTCCTTACCTGTACATTTTAGCATGTTCATAGAATAAAAACAAAAACATTCGCATTTATGATATTAGTTAGGATTCTTTAATAATACGCACTGGCAGCTTCGGAGCGGATTAATTCACTGCACAAATTCGACACGAAAATCTAATGCCACCAGGAATAACATCAACATATGAACATAACATATTTACCTTATAATCTTGGGCCGACATCCTTTGATTTGGGACAATCAATAACCAGCTTTTTCAAATTTTACTGCTTTAAACGTCTGGGCATCTGAATAATACTTTTGACAGTTCGTATAATTTAAAATAATATTATGCTTTTTTATCGTCTGAAATCCGTTTGAAACGATTTTAAATGGCAAAATTGTATATAGTACTGTCCTAGCGGCTAGAATCGGTTTACACATTTACTTTCCATTTGCCGAGATTTACCCTCATACCGCCGCGTAAGATGTTTACACATCAAAAATGTGCAGATATGAAAACCGAAAAAATTACCCTTCACTTTTAGATAGGAAAATCTATTAATATAATATAATTATAGTCAAAAGCGATCTTATCGTGCGGGTCCAAAGGTCACAATTTTCAGTAAAAGCTTCATTTGTGGCAGATTTCGCGTGTAAAATCTGTCAAAGTAATGACATTTAATGAAAAATAATAATAATTAATAAATAAATAAATAAATAAATAATAAATAAAAATGTGACCTTTGGACCCGCACGATAAGACCGCTTTTGACTATAGCCATAACGTTACTGTAATATTTTTAACCTGTTCTGATTCTGTTTAGCCCGTTTTGGCTATTTCTAGTCACTTTTGGTTAGTCGTTCAAACAACTTTCCGTTAGTTCCAACTTATTGATGTGTAAACATCTTACGCGGCAGTATGAGGGCAAATCTCGGCAAATGGGACGAAAATGTGTAAACCGATTCTAGCCGCTAGGGCGGTATTATATCCAATTTGCCATTTAAAATAATTTTAAATGGATTTTAGATGATAAAAAACATATTTTAAATTAAACGAACAGTCAAAATTATTATTTATTAATTATTATATTCGCAGTGTATTTGGATCCATACCACAGCTTATTTTTGATGGACGGTTGAATTTAAAATGAATTTTCGCTTCAAAATCCACGACAAATTCGTCAGAAGCCACGGCTATCGTCCTAAAAAGTCCGAATTTTCGGGTTTTTATATAATTTTGTCATTTAAAATCGTTTTTAAACGGATTTTAGATGATAAAAGAGTATATTATTATTTGAAATTAAACGAACTGTCAAAAGTATTATTCAGATGCCCAGACGTTTAAAACAATATTGAGTCATAGCCCTCTTCTAAAATTTGCAAAGTTTGGTTATTGACTTTCCCAAATCTAAGGACGTCGGCCCACGATTACTAGGTAAATAAGCTGATGTTATTCCTGATGGCATTAGATTATCGTGTCGAATTTGTGCAGTGAATTAATCCACTCCGAAGCTGCCAGTAAGTATTATAAAATAATCCTAACTAATATTACAGATGCGAATGTGTTTGTTTGTTTCTTAAGCTTTCACGCATAAACTGTTGAGTATAGTAAAGAACATAGGACACTTTTAGCTTTTATCCTAGGCTTCGTTCGCGTTGATTTTTTATTATTTTAAACTTGGTTTTTAAACCTAATTTTTATTCTATGACCAAGGTAAAACGCCGCACTTCCGTTTTGGAGTTGGTGGTGTTCGGGCGTGGGAAGGAAGTCTGGTTTTTTAACCTGACTTGGCACGGGAAGTGCACGTGATTCACGGCTGAAAGCGTTGGGGGCCCCATCGGTTCGAAAAGGGAAGTCGTGGCCGGTTGGGACAGTGTGTAGGGTGGGTCGCTTAATGTAGGGTCTATTCCTACGAAGATTCTTCCAAATTCCTGCACTTGATTACGTGATTTGAAGGAGATCGGGGCATAGGCCCTGCGGAGATGGGAAGTCTCTCTGACAGCAACTGGTTATATCTGCATTGTGTGAAGCCCCTTTGCATAAGACACTAGCCGTGCAGTTCATTAGCCAGAAACAATTCTGTGCATTTCATAGTTTATAGCCAGAAGAAATACCCATTCACGCCGGTATCCAGGCCGGGAGGGACCGGATGTCCCTGTGGGACCATTTCTATCTGTGCAATTTAATAGCTTATATTTGTGCAAAGCTCGGGAATCTCCAGGGGCACAGGCCCGACTTATTGGAGGGTCCGTCAAATCGTACTGGCGAATTGCCTTGCAGCAAAGCCAAACCCTTGTTGGGGTGAGACCCTAGCAAGGTGAACAAGAACAAGAACAAGGTAAAACGCAACAATGGCCATAGCATGTTAAAAATGCCAGTTCTCGTCCGATCAAGAAGTTAAGCAACGTCGGGCGGGGTTAGTACTTGGATTAGTTTTGGTTAGTCATTCAATCAGCTTTCGGTTAGCTTTAGTTAGTTTTAAATTATTTTAGTAATTTGAACCGGTTCCGATACGTTATGGTTAACTTTAGTTAGTCGGCAAAATTCGGTTAATTCAAGTTCGTTTCACCTTATAAGCTTAATATTTTTAATCTGTTCTGATATATTTTAGCCCATTTTGGTGCTTTTGGTTAGTCGTTCACTTTCGGCCAATTTCAGTTAGTTTTAATTTATTTTAGTTATTTGAACCGGGTCCAAAACGTTATAACCAATTTTAGTGTTTTTGGTTAGTCACCAAAATAAGGTTAATTTGAATTAGTTTCATATTACTTCAATATTTTTAATTTTTTCGATATGTTTTAGCCCGTTTTGGTGCTTTTAGTTACTTTTGTTTATTCAATCAATTTTCGGTTACTTTCAGTAAGTTCCAATTTATTTGAGCCATTTGAACCGGTTCCGATACGTTAAAACAATTTAAACGTTTTTGGTTAATAATGTAGGTCGTCGCAAAAATTCGGTTAATTTGGGTTAGTTACTTATTTTATTCTTAATTTGTTCCGATACGTCTTAGTCCATTTTGGTTACTCTTGATTAGTTTTGGTTCAACATCTTTTGGTTAAGTTTAGTTAGTTTTAATTTATTTTAGTCATTTGAACCGGATTCGATACGTCATATCCAATTTTGATGTTTTTGGTTAACTTTAGTTAGTCGCCAAAATTCGGTTAATTGTTAGTTTCAACTTGTTTTAGCCCCTTTTGATGCATTTGGTTATTTTTGGTCCATTTTGGTTAGTCGTTCAATCAACTTTCGGTTAATTTCAGTTAATTTTAATTTATTTTAATTATTTGGACCAGTTCCGTTACACTATAACCAATTTTAGGGGTTTTGGTTAGTCACCAAAATTCGATTAATTTAAGTTAGTTTTAACTTACTTCATTATTTTAAATCTATTTCGATGCGTTTTAGCCCGTTTTGATGCTTTTAGTTACCTACTATTGGTTAGTCGTTCAGTCAAGACTCTGTAAAACTCAGTTAGTTTTAATATATCTTAGCCATTTGAACCGGTTCCGGTACGTTATAAGCAATTTTAATGGTTTGGTTAGTTTTAGTTAGTCGCCAAAATTCGGTTAATTTGGGTTAATTTTAATTTACTTCAATATTTTTAATCTATTTCGATATGTTTTACCCGTTTTGGTGCTCTTAGTTACTTTTGGTTAATTTTGATTAGGCATTCAATCACCTTTCGATATCATAAGCAATTATAATGCTTTTGGTTAGTTTTGGTTAGTCACCTAAATTCGGTTAATTTGGGTAAGTTTTAACTACTTCAATCTTTTTAATCTATTTCGATATGTTTTAGCCCGTTTTGGTGCTTTTAGTTATTTTTGGATATTTTCAATCGTTTTTCGGTTACTTCCAATTAGTTCCAATTTATTTTAGTAATTTGAACCGGTTCCGATACGTTATAAGCAATTTTAATGTTTTTGGTTAGTTTTGGTTAGTCACTAAAATTCGGTTAATTTGGGTTAGTTTTAACTTACTTCAATATTTTAAATCTATTTCGATACGTTTTTAGCCCGTTTTGGTGCTTTTCGTTAGTTTTGGATAATCGTTCAATACACTTTCGGTTAGTTTCAGGTAGTTCCAATTTATTTTAGTAATTAGAACTGATTCCGATACGTTACAATCAATTTAAGTTTAAATAAACAAGCTAACACGATCTCTCACGGGTACGACGCCATGAATGTGACAAATGTAGCATGCATTTTTTCACGATTTGAGGCCCTATTTAGGAAAACAGAAACATTTTCAATGTTAAAACAAAACGATAACCTAAACCCGCAAGCGCGACTATGCAACAGATCTCTCACAGGGTACATGCTCGTTTACTGTTGCAACGTTGCGACCTCCGCCCGACGGTCGTAAAATATCAGTATATTTACGACCGTCGATCGCGAATCTCTGTTAAAGTACAGCTGCTTCAAATGCTCCGCGTAACGCGCGTATACGGGCCACAATGAATTTGGCAGCGGTGCACGTTTTGTGTCGGAACTCTGTGTCCGCATTTAGAACAAGCGGCATTTTGCGAGCATTTCATACCAGATTTATTGTTAAATATTAAATATTACTTTAAGCCGCTCACGTTGGTCTGTTTTCGAACGAGTGACTGACGTCACTGACTATTATTTCCGTCTCAAGGTATAGTGGCATCATTGCAGATTCGCAGTATAGATTCTGAAGCGGTGTTGTGGGGAACGAGCCCAAGCAGTATCGTATGCCCATACACTGTATCTTGTCTAGCTTCATTAGTTGTGACCTACTAGCCGACGAGTATGCCGCACAGCCGTAATCAATCTTTGACAGGACCATAGCCTTATATATATTAAGAAGGGATTTTGGATCTGCACCCCATTTAGTACTGGCCAGCGCTTTCAGGATGTTAAGCGCCTTTTTGCACTTATTTACAATTGAAGTCAGATGTTCTTCCCAGGTAAGCTTACTACCAAACATTAATCCCAAAAATTTGACCACACTAACGCATTCTATGAAACTATTTCCCAAGTAGAGAAGAGGATCATAGTGCGGTTTTCTTAAACGGCAAAAGTGAACACATTTAGTTTTTTCTTTCGAAAACACATATCCAATCTCATCCCCATTCCTAACAATTTGATTCACTGCTGATTGCAGGCGACGCGTAATGTGCCCCACTGTTTTTCCGCTACTAAATATCGCTAAATCATCTACATACAAACAGTACTGCATATTCTCGTCTATTCCCTTACATATATCATTTATTGCTATTGCAAATAAAGTGCAGCTAAGCGTAGATCCTTGTGGGACACCATTTTCCAGTGTTCGAACACTGGAATAATTACCGCCATTTCTGAGTTTAAAATATCTGTTACTTAGGAACGATTTGACAAAAAGGGGAAGCCTTCCTCTCATTCCAAATTTAAACAATTTGTCAAGTATTCCATGTCTCCACGTCATATCAAACGCTCCCTTTATGTCGAAAAACACGGCGACTAGATGTTCACGCTTTCTGAAAGCCTCCTGAATATTATGTTCCAAGAGGACCAAGTGATCAACGATGGATCTCTTTCTTCTGTAACCCGCTTGCTGGTTTACTAATAAATTATTATTTTCCAGAAACGTCTGGAGCCTCTTATTGACCATTTTTTCCAGTATTTTACCCATGCAACAGGTGAGGCTAATTGGACGATAGCTGGAGGGTAGCAATTTTGATTTATTGGGTTTTAGGATCGGAATCACCGTTGCTTCTTTCCAGGAATCGGGGTAAGTATTATTTTCCCATAATTGATTATACATGTGCAATAACGTGTTTTTCATTTCAGGTGTCAAGTTTTTCAGCATATCGTTGGATATGGTATCCGGGCCAGGAGCGCTGACATTGGACTTATCGAGTGTCTCGTCTAGTTCCAATATGGTAAACGGTAAGTTATAATCAAGAGCGATTTGCGTATCAAAGTCTAATGTAACCTCTTTTTGATTTTTAATCTGTAAAAAGATTGGATCGTAGTTCGACGTCTTACTAACCCTTTCAAAATAATTCGCCATTATATCCGCTATATTCAGTTGATCTTCTTCAATATGCTCTGATTCTGTCTGTATTGAATTAATTATGTTTGATGGATAGTAGCCCGACACTGCTCTTATCTTTCTCCACACTGTTGATATGGGTTCATCACGTGTTATTGTTGAGGTGTATGTATTCCAGCTATTTCTCTTGTTTTTAAGAATTATTTTTCTTGCATTTGCTCTAGCTTTTTTAAACACGATAAGATTGTCAATTGTGGAATGTTTTTTATATCTATTGAAGGCTTGTTTTTTAATCTTGATCACATTTTTAACCTCTTCATTGTACCACGGAACCACTTTCTTCACGGGTCTCCCTCCAGATTTGGGTATACTCTTTGCCGCAGCTGCGATGATACTTTCGGTTATCTTCTCCACTGTAATATCTGAAGGAATATGCAAATTTTCAGAAAACTTGCACCAATCAGCCTTTTTTGTGTTCCATCTTATCGGAACGGTCCTAATTATTTTTTGACCGTCAAACTCCACAACGATTGGGAAATGATCACTATTATATAGATCATCTTCCGTCTTCCACGAGACTTTGGTAAGTAATCTGCTTGAGGCAATAGTTAAGTCTATTGCTGAAAAAATATTCGACTTTGTATTAAAATTTGTTTTAGAGCCTGTGTTCAGTAAGACAAGTTCCCCATTCTCCAACCACCGCTCAAGAATGCGTCCCCGGGTGTCAACCTTAATGGAACCCCACATCGTGTTATGGGCATTAAAGTCGCCCATCAGAATAAATGAATGATCTAACTGGTCGACGATGTTATTTAAATTCTCAAGCGTCCAGTTGGCATCAGGTAAGTAGACATTACATAAGGTTATATCTACAGGAACCTTAACTCTCGCTGCAACAACCTGTAGGCTACTACGTATTTGGAGATCATTAAAGATAACATCGTCTCATGAAAAGTGCGACGCCTCCATGCGCCCTCTCACCACCTTCCGCCTCGCGTCTAACCATGGAGTAATTTTTCAATGAATATGATTGATTTGGTCTTAGGTGAGTTTCTTGTATAGCCATACATATTGGATCGTGCTCTTGTAATATTAGTTTGATATGACAATGGTTCTGTATACATCCTCGACAGTTCCATTGGATACATTTGTTGGACATTTAGGAGTTATTGATGAGGTAAAAAACAGAAATGTAAATATGAGACAGATCCAAGAACAGACAAACAATTAATATAGTGAAAAATATTATGAAACGTATTTTAGATATCACAGTTAATTTATCACAGGTCTGTTAATTGCTTTGACTAGTTATTATTATCAGGTGGCTTCCTGGGTTTCCCCTTTGGCCATCCTTTAGGCCTCTTTGGTTTTTGGTCGGAGGGTTCTGTATCAAAAGCAGAACCTTCTCCATCGCTCGACTCTGCAGTATTTGTAACTGCCCTTTTCCTTTTTTCAGGCGGTACTTCAGAAGCGATCGAAGAAGCCGATTCTCTTCGACACCGTTCTGACGGAATCGTTTCAACTTTAGAGACAAATACTAATTTGAGTTCTTTTACTAGTGTAGGTATTAATTCATTTATGAAGTTTTTAATATTAAAATGTTCTTTTGTTTCAGGTTCAGCGGTTGCACGAGCATAACTAATGTTCTTTGGAGTATTTACTACCACTTTTTTTCTTGCTTCAAAATAAGTAATCTTTTCTTTAACTTTTAATTCCTGTATTGCTATTTCTGTTTTATAGGTTGGGCAGTTGCGAGATCGTGCGGAGTGTTTGCCGCCGCAGTTTACACAAAGAACTTCGCTACCACATACTTTACCTTTATGGAGCGGTTTTCCACACACACATATCTGTGGTTGATCACACTTCACTGAAGTATGACCAAACCTTTGACATTTGTAACACCTTAATGGAGCTGGTACATACTGCCTAACTGACAGATTTAAATACCCAGCTTTTATATACTTTGGGAGTTTAGAGCTATTAAAAGTCAAAATATGCGAGGCAGTGTCTTGCAGTTCGCCATTGATTTTTGTTTTAATTCTTTTGACATCAATGACTCCTGTCGATTTCAATTCATCCAGAATTTCTTGCCCCGTACAGCAAAGTAACTCACGACTATAAACAACACCTTTAGATACATTTAACGACTCATGACACAAGACAGACACGGGAAAATCTAATAACTTAGTAACGGATTGGAGCTTACCAGACTGAGCTGGTGAAGCCGTTTCTACGAGTAAACCTTGTCTAGTTTTCTTAATCTGTTTTAGTTCTCCAACTAAACCGTTTAGGGCTTTATTAATGCCAAATGGACTAGCTTTGAAGAAATCCCCACCATCAACTCTCTGGATCACCAAGAACCGCGCTTGAAGCTGCTTTTCTTGGCTGATATTACTATTTTCTATTGCTGTATTCATTTTTTTCTGCGTAGGCTCGATGTTCCTACCACCCTTAGTAGGGGTCCTCGAAATAGAGGAGCTCTTTTTAAAAGGATCATTCCCCTGTAGGGCTTGTTGGTTGTCTACACTTTGGGGGGTAGACGTCCCCTGTTTATGGATTTCAACTGTAAGCATTTTTCCCACGAGTGGCCAAGGACAAACAGGTCACCCACAGCAGAGCCTGGATACTGCAGGAAGGCTATTATACTATGGAGTGTGCCTGGTGCTCCACAGATTTTTACAACTTCGCTGTCGGTTTTTTATAGAGGTTTTCTCCTCGCGAGCCAACCAATTAAGGTAAGCTCCCCGGTTACAAGTCTTGCCCTACATTCCCTAGTCACGCCCTGCTAGGGTCGTTGAGGGGCAAGCCGTAGCTCCGGTATTAGGAGAGGGACCGGCGCTCCTTCCTCCCCAGCTTAGGCACCCCGGGATCGCCACACCCGCGAGTCACAGGCGAAACTGTGACTCCCCTGGGGG
>JAEQML010075571.1:0-13775 GCA_016904865.1 Pissodes strobi
AAATAAATGCGAAAGCATTGTCTTAATAAACGACAAGGGGATTTTCAAAGTTATGATTGAGTAAGCCATCGAAGATAAATTTCCCCAACAATTGGGCTTTTGTTAAATCTCTGATTATGGCCCCATCAGGTGTTGTTTATCGCACCAAGGTAAAACAATTATTAAATTTCTACCTTGCCTTCGATATTTTTTAGGTATCGAAGAGGACAAGGGCCATATAAGCATATACGACTAGTACTAAAAATATTGGACGCATTTCAGGTAAATACGCGTACCATTCCCACAAAGTCCGTTACACAAAAAAAAGTGAGCGCTAAGACCACAGGACAGAGCTGAAAACTTCAGAGAGCATTAAAAACCGTATAAGAAATAGCATAATACTTAATAGAGTGTGCTTTATTTACATAATTTATTTAGAATACAAGTAAACAATTTAGCTCGAAATCTCCCATAAAGCGGAAATTACCTCCAGCTCATTTTCCCATCTTCAAATCGTTCAAATGAGATTTCACGCAAATAAATCTACTTGTCTATCTCATCAAGTTCGGGTTAGTTTGAGTAAGGCAAATAAATCTACTTGTCTATCTCTCCAAGTTCGATCCCGAACGTCCGTCGTGACTTATACATGGTTATCAGGGCCGGATTAAGGGGTCAAGGAGCCCTAGGCTAGTCGACTATCGCCCCCCTCCCCTTCATGTTTATGTTTTTTGATACTTTTCTTTTACTGTACTAATAAAAATTGTCTCTTAATTTTTATTAAACTTATTGCAAAAAAATACTAGTTTATTTTTCGACATTTCATTGGAGCAAATTCATTAATTATTTTGTGACAAAAGTCTAATGTTTGGACCAGTTCCGATTCAAGGGCTAAAATAGATAGATCCGTCACCTTTTGTTGGCTTAAAGGGCTTCTCATGTGGTTTTTCACTCTATTTAGTGTTTTTACGCTGTTGCGCTATTGCTTCCTTGGAGATTTATGAAAACACTTGTTTTGTGATATCGTTCTCATGACTGCATGCTACATCTAATAGAATTTAAAAATATAAATATTCTATCTGCATAAATTTGACAACAGCGTCAAGTTATTCCTAAAGCACCGTACATTAACAAGAGACTAGAAGGTCCACTCTCAGTCGGCACTTTTGATGTAGCGCTTACAAAGGCGAGATGCCAGCCTTTAGACCAGACGGGGTGGAACGTGGTATGAAGCCTGAACGGTTAACCAGCATTTCATCAGGTTCCGCAACGGGGCAAGGAGAAAAATACTGGGAGCGGGGTCTCGAGTGAACCTTCTAGCACTGAACATTAACAATAGACTAGAAGGTTCACTTTAAGCCCCGCCCCCGGCATTTCCCTTCTTGTTCCGTCGCAGAACCTGATGAAATGCTGGTTAACCGCTCAGGCCTCGTCCGACGTTTTACTACGTCTGGACTAAAGTATGGCGTCTCGCCTTTGTAAGCGCTACATCAAAAGTGCCGGCTGAGAGTGAACCTTCTAGTCTCTTGTTAATATTCGGTGCTTCTAGTCCGAGTCTATTGTTAATGTTCGGTGCCTAAAGTCCCGACTGCCTAGCTCTTTTGTGTTAGGGTTGGGTAGGGGCTAGTGGAGTTCGGCTTTTTGTTGGAAAATTATTTATTTATTTTATAAAAGTAAAATGGGCGCGTGCAGCGTCTGCTTTCAGTGCCAGGGTCCGCTTTCTTTGCAGTGATTCGATTGATTTGAAAGGACAAATGGGCGTTGGGAGGAGGGCAGTTGCCCCATCCTAAGCACTAGAAGATATTTGTTATATTAACCTAACATACATTTAAAAATTCCTTTTCGACCTTGCTTTTAGTGTCTAAATTTCGGATTGCCCTCCCCCCCTAGCTCACAGGCTGGCGACGCCCTTGAAAGGATATACCGATTTTTGTTTTTAAAATAGAAGCACTAAAGTTTTTTGGCGTTCGGAACTCGGAGTGTCACGCCGACAAAGATTTCTACAGTATTTTTTGCATCAATTGCCTACTACATCGATATAACAAAAGTTTTATAGTAAAATCAGAATATTATCACCAACAAAGCGAGAAATTTGGACAGGGATATTTAACGGTATCGGTCGTCGCGCCGCCCCGGACCGCCGCCAGGTCCGCGGCGCCCCCATTGCCTGTGCGCCCCTAGGCAACAGCCTAGTTAGCCTAGTGGGTAATACGGCCCTGATGGTTATGGTGTGTCAGTATTCGTCATTCTTCTCTGTCTTTTACTGATCGCATTACTTCTGAAACTGACATAATATGCGTGAAGTCCTTTATTTGGTCTGTGAACCTTACAAGAGATCTGCCCCTCAGCCTTTTGTCGTCTACCTCTCCTTGGATCATAAGCGTCTCCATCCCGTACTTTCGTATAATGTGTCCGAAACATTTAAGCATCCGACGTAGTGTGGTTGGTAGAAGTCGATCATGATCTTTTATTTCTAGGAGATATTCGTTCTGTGTGCTGTGCAGGGTATTCTTCGCATTCTCCGAGCTCATCATTACGAAGGCCTCTATTCTCCTGCGACAAGTGGCGTTTATAGTCCACAGTTCTGACCCATAAGTTGCTATCGGGAAGACTTTTTCTTCATATGACGCCCTCTCCTTTCGAAGGTTGGCGATCCACATAGCTAACATTGTTCTGGACATAGCAGCTCGAAAGATTAGGTGGAGTGGTGACAATATATAGCCGAGAGATTCGCTATCAATGTAATATATCTTTTGTCAATCCCGGTTACAGATAATATTTCCACCATCTTTTGATGCTTGACACGATCGAATGCCTTTCGATAGTCAATAAAGCAAGCGTAGACAACTATGTTCATATCTCTGCACCTTTGTGCTAAATCCTTTAAGGCTTCTCGAGTGCCTAGTCCGTTCTGGAATCCGAATTGAGAGTCGCTTATTTGTCCTTCGCATTTCTTGTATATTCGAGTGTGGATTATTCTCAGAAAAACTTTAAGGATATGTGGCATTAGACTAATCATGCGATAGTCATCGCATTGTGATGCGTTTGTTTTCTTCGGAATCGTTACAAAAGTAGACTTGAGCCAGCTGGGAGGGATCTTTCCCGTTCTGTATATGGTATTGAATAGTTCTAGCATAAGATAGAGTCCTTTGCCTTCTTGGCTAGCGATGGTTTTAACTACTTCCATATGCACCTTGTCTGCTCCCGTAGCGTTTCTGTTTTTCTGAGTCTTTATCGCGTGGATGACTTCACTCTTTGTAATAGCTGGTCCGTCTTCTCCATGTTGGATTACTACCCTGGGAATCTCATGTCTGTCATCATCAAAAAGCTCTTCTACGTAGCTCTTCCATTTTTGTAGTTTCTCTTCGACATCAATTATGATTTCGTTGTTGGTACCTCTGAGAATTCTTATTTGGCGCCTTCTTCCTACTTCAGCTACCTCCCTAACTTTCTTATGTACATTAAACCAGTCATGTTTCTGTTGTAGCTCTTCGATCTCTGTACATTTCTCCGCCAGCCATTTTTCCTTTGCCTCTCTGCAGTTCTTCCTTATAACTTTATTGAGTTCTTTATATTTTAACGGTGTGGATTTGGCCACCCTTCTCTGTGTCATATAAGTTCTAAAATTTCATCCGTCATCCTTTCCTTCCTTTTAATATTTTCCTTAAAGCTGATCTCCTGTTCTTGAATCTTAGTGCGTCTTTCATATGGTTTCTGTGTCCAGTTGCATTCTTGAGTTTATCTCCTTCAGTTGTTTTTCCAGTTTCAGCCCTATTTCTTCATGAATTTCCGAGTCGTTCATTTTTTCAATATCTACTTGTTTATTTATGGTTTCGCGTTTTACTATCTTGAAACGCTTCATTCTGAAATCCATGACTACCGGATTATGGTCGCTGTTAACACCTGCTCCGGGATAGGTTTTTACCGGTTTTACATACTTTTTTAGCTCGAGATGCATCATTATATAATCTGTCTGATTCCGTACTATTCTACCTTGATTGTCTGCAGGCGAGATCCATGTATACAATCGTCTAGGATGTTGTTTGAGAAAGGTGTTGGATACGATGGAAGAGATTATTTTCATTACAGAACTGTACAAGCCTATCACCTCCAGAATTTCTCTCGCCAAGACCATATGCTCCAACAGATTCGCCTTCCGCGCCTGTTCCAATTTTGGCATTTAAATCTCCCATAACGATTGTGATCTCACCCTTCTTAGTCAGTTTCATTAGTTCATCCACTTTGTTATAAAATTTTTCTATTTCTGCCTCTCATTTGTCATTGGTGGGTGCATATACTTGTAGGATGTTCATTATGCGGTGAGACGTTTGAAGCCTTAGTAACATGACCCGGTCGCATACATAGCCAGGACAGCTTTCTCGATTTCGTCTGTGACAAGAATCGCAATACCATATCTATGATTAATATCAGTCCCTCCAGATTAGTAAATGTATCCGCCGAGTTTTTATTTTGCCCGCGCGTTCCAAGCCATCTGACCTCACTGAGACCTAGGATATCTATGTTGATTCTACTCATCTCTCTTCAACGTTTGCAAGTTTCCCTGCCATGTATAAGCTGCATACGTTCCATATTGCAATGCGTACTATTTTGTTGTATAGTTTAATCTTGTCATTATTGTTATTTTGTGTAGACGGGGGGATTCTTAGCACCCTCTCCCCATTTAAGGGGTGCCTCGGACTGAAGGCCCTTTGTCTATTTTTGTCAGCCATGAGGATAATTTGGAAGAAAATAGTACAATAAGAGTTATGTTTCTTTTTTGTACCGCAGTGTGGAGACCATTCTCCTACTATAGCCCCGCTGTCTACCACTACGAAGTCATTCTTCTCGTGCCAAGACTCTGATTTTGATGAAACTGCTGCCTTGCACCAGTTTGGCGTTGGATTTTGGAGGATGGAGGATCCAACTAACCCCTCACGGGAAGACTAGTGCTTTCATTAGTCTTGTTTTATTTTTTGTGAATGTTGTGGTCCTTCCATATTTTTACCAGCCTGCCCAAAGCTTCCTTGGCCATTCCAATTCTACGCGTTGTTTCGGAATCAGATCCCCATTTGCTGGTTATGCGTGCGCAGAGGTATATAACATCATCGCTTATTTCGATGTCTTGTAAAAGTTCATACATTTCTGGTTCGTCCTTGGCCATTATAAGTGCATCGTCGGCGTATCGCAGGTTCGATATCTTTTTCCTCCAGCAGTGATTCCACACTCCCAGTTCTCCAAGGCCTTTCTATCGACCCATTCACCATAGTAGTTACAAGGTGTTAGGGAAATAATACAACCTTGTCAGACACCTTTTCCCACTTTAAAATATTCAGAGTATTCACCCTCTATCTTTACCTGTGCCATATTGTTATCGTACAGTGACATTATAAGATGGGCAATATGCTTGGCAGCTCCCATTTCGTTCAACATACTCCACAGCTAGCTCCACTGTACCGTGTCGAAAGCCTTGCTGTAATCCAGGAAACAGAGCATCGCACAAACATGTTCCTCATATCTGCTTGAAAATCTTCATTGCAAGCTGCGCAAAGCCAAGAATCACCCTTGAGTCAACTGTTTCGTGTTAATTTTTAGTTGTGGTTGTCTTTTGTGTTTTTAGCCTGGACTTCTTCGGTTTTTGACAATATTGAGTGCAAACTATCATTACGGTTCTGGAGACGTATGTGTTTGACTTGACTTGTGGTTGTTTTTGAAGTGAAACTTCTTATCACGCACCTGGAGTAAAATTTGAAGGTCGCGACACACGACGAGAGGCCACGTTGGCAGGTTTATTTATTGTGATATCTTTGTTAGTTTACAAGCAAAAATATGGGATTTGATCTATTACCTTGTCAAGACATAAGCGAAACTTTAATGAAGAATAATTTTTTAGAAATGAAACTTCTCACTTCAGATATGCGCACATAGTGCACACGTGTTTTTTCTTGTTGGTCGGTAAGTAATGGTTTTTCTCAAATTTTCTTTTCGTACTCCCTGTTTTCATATGATTTCTCAAAGTTCTTCTTGTTATTCCGCAGTGGGATTCAAAGTGTCTTTGAGATTTCCCTTGCATCAGTAAACCTTCTTCTGTTCAATTCGCTCGCAAACCTCTACATATTTTACCCATTATTTGTCTGAAAACAAACTTAAAATAAAAATAAGCAATTAACATTAAAAATTATCCGGTTTGGAAATAAGGCCCGCGTTCAGTCCATCAAGTGGGCCTTATTTCGCGACGTGTAGTTTTTGAGTTTGAGGTTATGCCATTCAAAAACTTTAGTAATTTAAAACTGTTTCACACACAAGTCGCTTACCTTGATAGTATAACCAAAGGGTGACACTAACAATAATTGAGTCGATCGCGTCTATTTACTACCACAACAGGTTTAATAAGGCTAATGACGAATCGATATCGAACTATTCTAGGCACGTCTCTTTAAGTCAGTAAAAGAGAAACCTATGGTTAATTAAAATACAGACACATTCCAAGAACACATCAACACTATCCTCGAAAGCAAGAAAGACACAGACCAAGATGTCAACATCTTAAATGACACTATACTGGAAACTCTAGAGGAAAGCCAGAAAGTTCATTGCCAAAAGAAATCAAATACCAATATACTAAGTCCTCAAATACAAGCATTAATGGAAGAGAGGAGAAAAATGGAAAGCGATAAGAACAAAGAACACCACGAACTTAGAGAGATAAGCAAGAGGATATCCAAATCTATCAGAACAGATAACCGAAAGTACAAAAGTGAACAAATCCAACAAACTATCGAAGATAATAAAAGTCTCAAAGTTCTAAGGAGAAAATTAATCAATGGCAAAAAAGTAATAATCAAATTAAAAGACAAAAATGGAACTATGACCACCAACAGAGAATAATTATTAAGGGTAGTAGAGATATTCTATACAGAATTGTACAAGAGTCGACAAAACCTTGATGAGCAACAAACAGAAAACTTGGATAACTCTGGAAAAAGAGTAGTTAACCAGGGATCGGAAGAAATGCCAGATATAACAACAAATGAAATAAGAAAAGCACTAAAGAAAATGAAAAGAAATAAAGCTCCGGGTGAAGACGGTACTGTTATAGAAGCCGTAAAGATTGGAGGGGACAGACTTTTAGAGAAAATAAAGAAACTGTTCAAATTACGTCTGCACCAAGGCGAATCACCTACAAGATGGCAGAATGCGCTAACCATTTTAATACATAAGGGCGATCCAACAGATCTTGAAAACTACCGACCCATAAGCCTGTTAAACCACCTCTACAAGCTATTCACAAGAATAATAGCAAATCGATTAGAAAGAAAAGTGGACTTTTATCAACCTAGGAAACAGGCGGGTTTTAGGACAAACTTTGGCACTAACGACCACCTCCACTGTATAAAAGGCCTTATAGAAAAATCCATCGAATACAACCGACCCTTGGTCCTAGCTTTCGTCGACTTCCGCAAAGCATTCGATACGATCGAAATAAACAGTGTAATGAAAGCGCTGGAGGAAGCAAAGCATTCGATACGATCGAAATAAACAGTGTAATGAAAGCGCTGGAGGAAAGCCGTATAGACTATCGGTACTCTAAACTGATTAAAGACATATACAGCAATGCTACCATGACTGTAAGATTGCATAAAGATACAAAATATATAAAAGTCGAAAGAGGAATTAGACACGTTATCTCCCAAACTTTTTACGGCAGTCCTGGAACATGCTTTCAAGCAGTTAGACTGGGGCACTAAAGGAATCTGTATTGACGGCGAAATGCTCTCCCACCTGCGATTTGCCGACGACATAGTTCTAATATCAGACAACTTAGGAGAGATTAGAATTATGATTACTGAGTTAGATGCCGTTTGCAAAGAAGTCGGTTTAAACATGAACTTTGGAAAGACGCCATTCATGACAAATTTGATACCAAGTGAAAACCTAAAGGTCGGTGGTAACGAAATAATACTAGTCCACAAATATAAATACTTAGGTCATGAAATCCAAATTGCCAGAGATAACCAAACCACTGAACTGCAATGAAGAATTACCTTGGCATGCATGGGCTGCATATGGAGCTCTATCAGACATCTTCAAGAGCAATATATCAAATCACCTAAAAAAGAAGACCTTCGACCAATGCGTGCTCCCAGTCATGACTTACGGCGCCGAAACACTCTCCTTAACAGCAACCAAACTCAGAGTAGCCCAAAGAAGAATGGAAAGGTCGCTACTGGGACTGACTCTCAGAGATAGAGTCAGAAATGAGGAAATAAGAAGATGGACAGGCGTCACGGATGTTATCGAGCGCATATAGCATGGCGTAAGTGGAACTGGGCCGGCCATGTGGCCAGAATGACTGATGGGCGGTGGACCAGAAAAATGATAGCGTGGAGACCATGAGCTGACAAAAGGAGTAGAGGCAGATCACCTACACGATGGACAGACGATGTCAAAAGAATCGCTGGCAACTGGCTACAAGAAGCTCAGAAACGACACAACTGGAATAATTTAGGGGAGGCCTATGTTCAACTTTGGACGCAGAAGGCTGGATGATGATGATGATGATAGTTAATTTGTCGGCCTACAGATGTCACTGAAATTATAAGAAATGGGCGGTGGGTCTTATTTCAGGCTGGGCCTTAATACCACCCGGCACCTTAATAATTTTATGAAAAAAAAATCATATTTCGAAAACTAATAGTTTCTCAAGAAAACGGTGATCATTTCCGAATTCAGCAGGTGAAAAAGTGTGGGCATTGAATGAGAAAACGTAATTTTTCCCGAAAATAAAAAAAAGGCTACACTCGATATAAAATTTTCGAAAAAAATTAATTTCAACGAAAATGTGTTTACTAACTAACTTGATAGCGTAGATGACGGAAAAATCATTGGTTTTTCTCTAGACAGTCAGGATTTCCAGTTTTTCATAAAAATTTCGCGAAAAATTGTTAAAAACTGTAGACTCTCGGAACATCGCGATTTAAAAATATAACCGGATAAGATAGCAAACTGCAGTTTTCACTATTAATAGGATGACCCTATAAATACTAAAATTATCAAATTCCTCTAATATTTTTTGGCTTCTATAGACTTCCAAATTTGAGTTAAAAATTGTAAAAAACTGTAATAATTTAAAAAATCATATTTCGAAAACTAATCGTTTCTCAAGAAAACGGTGATTTTTTTCGAATTCAGCAGGTCCGAAAGTATAAGTATCGAATTAGAAAATTTAATTTTTCCCGAAAATTAATACTATTCAATAGAGAAGGAATGAGTATAAATCTTGAAATTTTCAAGTTTTATAACATATTTTATGTCTTCTGTAGGCGCTCCAATTTAAGTTAAAAAAATTTAAAAACTAATAATTTTATTTCAAAAATTCTTATTTCGAAAGTAGAAAATGGTTATCAATTTCGAATTCAGTAGGTTCGAAAGTATCATTATCGGATCAGAAAATCGAAAAATTTTAATGTCAATGAATATGTGTTTACTAACTAACCACCACAAAAATTTCACGAGAAAAAAGGACAAACCCTCAAAAAATCCCAATTCTAAAATATATAAGAGTTAGTATCAAATGCGCCTTGAACATCTATAAACACGCAGGGCAACGGTGGCATACTTAGTCATAAATTTTCAGGTCGCACAGAACAGCGCTTAAACGGATGAGTGGCATTTAATGGTAATGTTTCAATTAGACTGCAATGCTTTTGTCAACAGCATTAAAATCTTATGTATCAGCTATGAGATAATTCCGTTCCAATTCTAAATGAACACTTCATGCATTTTTTCTTTAGTGTTCTTCAAATCGTTTTATGATTATTCGTTTTTGAAGGTTCTCCCTTATTTCCTAGTATAGGTATTTCAAATGTATAATAATATGTTTAAGCATCAGTTCGCGATCACTTTATTGCTCAACAGCGTAGAACAAATTGCGAAAACCAAAGCCCATATTTCGCGCGATCGACTTCCAGCGGCGGGCCTTACACATAAATTAATCTTGAAAGGATATTTATAAGCGGTTGGACATCAGTTTAACGTGGGAATGAATCTGAAGTGCATTTAGCAATCGTTCTTTAAAAAGCATTGAGCATTATTATCATGTGATTCATTTCGATTTAAAAAAGGAAGAATTCCCTTTTCATATGTAATAAGTCAAATTTGTCTTATAACTTGGTAATCATAAGGATTTACCTAGGTTGGTTGTAACTATAAAGTTTTTGAGAAAATTACACATTCATGAAAATAACATATATACTGGTTTTCCAATTCAGACAGACTAAGGAAGTATCACCCCAACGGTGGCGGTCGCTTCCACGTAATTTGTTTTATATAAATATCTAAATAAAATATTTTAATTGGTTTTATCCATTACACACCAACACCAACTTTATATAAGTATAATGACACGATACATCACCACATAATATTTAATTACTCGAAAAACGAATAATCTGGAGCAACGAAACATCCGTACAGTAAAGAGGAAGGTACGACACACCAAAAAATCTTATCAATACGATAAAAATAGAGAATTGTGATTTTTTTGATTTTTAGTTTGAAAAATCTAATTTAATCGTAGATGCCAGCCAGCGCAGAGCCATTTTCAAATAAACAGATTCGAAAACTTCGATATCTCTGCTATAAAAAAGTTCCATAAAAAGTTTCCGTACGAGACCGGGAAATACGAGAACATCGATGTTACATGGAAACATGCAGAAAATCGTAAACAATACTCTAGTTTTCCATATTTCATTCATTCAGCTCTGCTTTTGATGCATTATAGGAAATTTTAAGGAATACGTTTCTCAATATTTTGACATGACGCATGACGTTTAGATAAAAATATTTAGATTTATACATTTAATTGCGTGAAAGCTCTTGGAAAACGGTTTGAATCAGGAAAAATAAGTCGGGATCGGAAATTTTGGAACTTTTTTGTTGTTTAGGTGCAGTTTCTTCGATTTTATGTCAGATTTCGATGTAGTCTTACTTTCAGCATCTCGATGCGTAGTTTTTGTGGTAAGTAAGTAGATAAATAGTGAAATGCTACAGAACATCGACGACAAAGGGACTCTGCTACTCCACGAAATACGTCTTAAAGTATGGGAGACTGGCAAGTGGCCAGAAGAATGGAGAAAATCAATATATATTCCTATTCACAAGAAAGAACCAAAATATTAATGCGGCAACTATAGAGCTATCATCCTCATTAACCATGCTTTCAAAGTATTATTGTATGTCATCGAGGAAAAACTGAAATATCTACCTACTGCCCCAAATACCCCCAGAACAAGCTGGATTTGTACCTGGGAGAGGAACACGAGACCAACTAATGTATGAGTATAGGTACATAAAGATTGCATCGGATTCACCAAAGAAGAAGAAGAAGACTTTGTGTGTTGGGAATGTACCCCCTAAAACGGCTGCGGGATTTATTTCGAGCATGGTTTTAAATAAGGCTCACTTTTTTTAAAAAATGTTTTTTTTTTAAATTAGTTTGATGGATTATTTTGAAAGTAAAAGAATAAATATTTATTTTACTAAAAGAAAATTTTGATTAAGTGCCTTCTTCATTTCAGAAATTTAAATATTTTAGCTGTGCCTTAATACCTTACCTTACCTTACCTTTTTTTTGCAATTTTTAACTCAAATTTGGACTCCTATAGAAGACATAAAAAATATTAGAGGATCTTGATAATTTTAGCGTTTATAGGGTCATCCTTTCTCTAATGGATAGTGGAAACTGCAGTTTGCTATCTTATTTGGATATATTTTTGAATCGCGATTTTCCTAGGGTCTGCAGTTTTTAACAACTTTTTCGAGAAATTTCTGTGAAAAACTGGAAATCCTGACCGACTAGAGAAAACCCAATGATTTTTCCGTCATCTACGCTATCAAGTTAGTAAGTAAACACATTTTCATTGTAATTACAGTTTTTCAATTTTTTGAAGGAAGGTAACGAAAATTTTATATAGACTAGTTGATTTTATTTTTTTTCAAGATAAATGACGTTTGCTGATCCAATACTCATACTTTCGGACCTTCTGAATTCGAAAATGATCACCGTTTTCATGAGATATGATTCGTTTTTGAAATGTGATATTTTTTATAAAATTATTAAAGTTCTTTACAATTTTTAACTCAAATTCTGCTTCTTCTTCAAGTGCCATCTCCTCTTAGAAGGTTGGCTATCATCATAGCTATTCCCAGTTTTGATGCTGCAGCTCTAAACAACTCAATGGAACTACAGTTGTACCATTTCCCAGGTTATTTAACCAGGAAATGCGTCTTCTTCCTCTGCTTCTTTTTCCCTGTATCTTTCCCTGCATAATATTCTGCAACAATACATATGTCTCTCCCCTCATCACGTGGCCCAGATATTGCAGCTTCCTTATTTTAATTGTGTTCAATATTTCCTTTTCCTTTCTCATTCTTCCCAGTACCTCCTCATTTGTCCATATCTACCCAACTTATTCTTAAGATCCTTCTATATGACCACATCTCAAATGCTTCTAGTCGATCACTTATATTTTTCTTTAACGTACAGGATTCCATCCCATATAGCGCAACACCGAGAAAACGTAGCATCCCAAAATTCTGACTCTAAGTTGTAAGTTAAGATCTCTTCTGCATAACACATTTCTTATTCTGTTAAATATGGTTCTGGCTTGTCCAATTCTTGATTTAATTTCTTCAGTTTACTAATTACCTTCATTGACAGGTGCTCCTACGTATTTGTACTTACTGATTTTCTCTACTAGTTCACCGTAATAATAAATAATAATATATAATAATAATAATAATAATAATAATATCCTTTATTGCCGACTCAATCATGTTACAATGACATAGCAACGTCACAAAACATGGTTTGCTAAAAAAGGCCCACAAAATCTAAAACACATTTTTGAAACAAAAATTAAAGCAAAAATAAACAAACCTTAAAGTAAGATACACAATGTTTAAAATATTTTTTAAAAAATCCAATAAAACAGTACATAGAAAGTTTGCATATCACCAACATTCAAAATTCAAAACCAAATGTGTATAGACACTTCACCAGTAGGAAGCCTGTTACCTCATCCTTAAACCTATTTAGGTTTTCTATGTTTTTTAGATCTGCGGGAAGCTTACGATAGGCTTTCATTGCCATGAAGTAAGGACCCTTTTTAAAAAATGCAGAATTGTGTCTAGGGATACTGAGGTCGAACCTGCCCTTAGTGGTAACCAACATATCAGTTCCATACTGTTGGTGATTTCTCAGAAACAAATGCGGATTTTTTTTTGACAAATGTAACAAGAGACAAATAGTATAGCGAAGGAATAGTAAGGAATTTTAAATCGGAAAAATATCCTCTACAAGAAGTTCTGGGTCTAAGCTTTAGAATACAACGCACAATTCTCTTTTGTGCCCTGAAAATATCATGTGCTCCAGCTGAGGAGCCCCAGAAAATGATTCCATATCTAATAATGGATTGCACGCATGCAAAATAGAAGAGTTTTATGCTTTCAGTGCTCAAAACATCCCTCAGACGACGTACAAGGGCACATGCACTGTTAAGCCTAGACTGAAGCAGGCTGGGTCCCATGTCAGTGTAGGGTCAAGATGAATACCCAGAAATTTTATAGATTCTGTTACAGGTATTGTCTTATGGTTTAGTGTAACCAAGGGTGACTCTGTAATGTTCACAGTTTTGCTGAAAGTCAGAAGTCCTGTCTTATCTGCATTTAATCTTAAAAAGTTATGCTGACTCCACACTGACATAAGTTCCGCCGCACGCGAGCAAACCACAGATAGCCCT